>JAZHYW010030669.1:0-48639 GCA_037355805.1 Ixodes ricinus | reverse complement strand
CATTTGAGGACAGTGTGACCATGGGTCACACTGTCCTCTTTTTAGCCTAAGACTACTATGGTAATGCAATAGACCCTTTTCAAAAGTCCGCGCTGATGCCTGTCCGCCTGCTCATATACTCTGAGCATGTATTGAAAACTAGTACTACGTCAGCATTCGGCAAAGACTCAGATTCAATCATGCGCTTGTGTCGAATGGATGGATGGATGGATGTTAATGGCTATACTCTTTGTACTGGGCGGTAGCTTGCGCCACCTGGCCTGAAGACCGCCAATGTTGCTCGATGGACTTTTGCAAAGGGTCTATTTAGCCAGTTTCGAGAAGAGATTTATAGAGGCCTTATTAAAAATTTTGCCGTTTTAGATGCATCATTTTCCATTAAAAAAACTATCGCAACAATTTAAAATGAGAATAAACATGTCTATTCTTGGAAGCTAGTGATAATGCAAGACCCGACTGATGTGATTATCAAACTTCTCTAATGGTATTTAATGACAATGGCATATACCAGTAGTATTAGACTACAGTACAAATGCAGTTACACTGAAAGACTTTTCGGAATGTGCCTACTAGCATCAGTAGTCCTTACTGCAAACTTGGTAATTTTTAGAAAACGGTCATAAAGGTACTCTTTCAAATGGCTTGCATTGTAGTGGTATATACATAGCACTGGATATTTACAATGATGTGCGTATGACCTCACAAGATCTTCAACGCTTGATAAGATATATCACCGAGCGTGTGACGCCAATGCACAATAGATATTGCGTATATGCTATCCAAGCAGCCATTAGTAGACACGACAATATTATCTGCACCAACTGTGATAAAAAGAGCATGCATAATTAGTGAAAGACTCTACCCAGTGGATATCAGTTGCTCTGTCATCTCTAAAACCATTATGTAGACAGAAGGGCACTCAACAATGTTATCTACGCAATTATGCTAAAAGAAAAAAAAAGATATGCCTGCAATTATCTATGTAATCAGCTTTGAGCATGACATTCTCAAACAACTTGGATTACGGAAGGTTAATTGCTTGATGGAAAACATTTACCAGGGTTCCTTCTTTCTCATTGGCATGTTGTCGTCAGCTGAGCCAAAAGTATTTTTCAACAATTGGTCAACAAAAAACCTCACCCCTGAAAAGATGTGTCTGATTCGGTTAGTTGATGCGAGTCGCTCGAGTGATTTAGGCAGACTGTTTTCAACCTACATCATACCTTAGTCCTACTTCCAATGCCAATTTCCTCACACACAAAACAAAAAAAAAGAATTTTAGTAAAAGAAAAAAAACTTTACACAAGAGGAGGTTTTAAGGACGTTCATATGGCTTAAAGGTAGTACACTAGATGTTAATCTAAAGTAATTATGTCATTAGAATCGAAGTGAGATTAGCTTGGTGAAGTCACAAGGGGATGAATTCAAGATACCGTATTTACCTAAAATGCACAGGTTGCACCAATTGTTTTCCACAATTCCTATGTGTGATATGCTGCCAAAGCACTAAGTATGTGAAAATTTAACTGATTCTAATTTGCAAAAACAGGCTCGTAAAGGTGCCCTGATGTAGGGTCTTGTTAAAGTTATGTCAATCAGTTTTACATTAAATGTTTGAGAACTGAGCTCGTTCATATATCTTTTTTCATTAAGAACGTTCGAGGTAGAAATAGAACTGGGTCAACTGCAATAAAATACAGACATTTTTCCCCACTCTGAATTGCCTTGTTAGGGTAATGCGTGGCCCTCACCAAAAAGACTGTGCAAACAATGAGGTTAGATGAAAAAAATAGAAGGTAAAGTCATCTCAGCAAAGCAGCACGTGCCACATTTGCATTTTGACAAATATGCCTTTCTCATAAGTATTTTATTTTATTTATTGTTTATTTTACCTTAGCCAGAGGCATTACAGGGGGGAGTGGTGAGAGAAAAAACAAAATAACAGTGCCCATGGAAAATACAAAATAGATAAACAATGGGAAATACATGGCTTGGAACATTTGAACAAAAAAGAACACAATCAACAATTGACGTAAGTGATCCAGGTAGATGATTCCATTCATTCGAAACTCTAGCAATAAATTATGTAAAATATTTGTTATAATAGCAAAATGGAACGCATACTTTGTGACGGCGATCCAGACATGTGGAAACAAATGATGGTGGGATGAAGAGGCCAGCAAAAAATTATGTTTAAGATAACCAAGCATCAATTAGCACTATTAGTCACATAACTAAAATGTAGGTTCCAGGAAAGATCAAAACTAAGGATCACTCCTAGATGTAAGAGTTTACAAGCTCTAGTGTTGTGTTATTAAGGTTATACGTACAAGTAAACCTTACCTTACGGGCCATGTGCATTAGTCTACACTCGTTAATGTTTAGTCCCATTGACCAGAGCTCCCACCATTTAAAGATAAAATCCAAATCATGCTGTAATTGATTGGAGTCAGAGTCATTAGATATTATTCTATAGATGGCACAGTTGTTAGCAAATAATTTGTAGGAGTTACTACACGCAACACTCTAAAAGTGTTGTTTGTTCCGACAATAGACAGAAAGATAGATAGATAGATAGATAAATAGATAGATAAATAATTTTATTAAAGGGGCCCTGCAATGACTTTTTTTACTGGTTTTTATTTTGCACCGAACCTGAGCGCACGGAACGTAGTAACTTAATGAAACTTTTCTTTTCTCAAAGTTCGCTTTATTTTAGAAGTTATAGGGAAATTAAAATTACAAAAACAAGCAACAAATAACCTCCTTCATGATGTCCTTGGTTGCTTGAGTGACCGTGAACTAGAGGAGGGTAGTGAGCTCAGCGAGCGCTCACGGCTGCCGCACTCCGTGTCGATGGCTCGAGAGGGCGCCACTAAAGCATGTTTTGGATAGGCTGTATGAAGCGGGCAGCCAGGGCAGCTCGCATTGCATTTGCTGTGCAATTAAACACTAATTCGGCATGACACTTCATTGGCCACAAACGACAGCAAATATGGGGTAAAGGTCAGTTCAGAACGGGAGCCACTTCGCGCTGCCATACCGCCAAACCTGCTCGCCGAAGCAGCCGAAGGCCTTCGGAACGCTCGGAACCGGTCGGATCCTCGACCGCAGCGCCGCCGCGTACATCCGGGACCTTTCTACGCTCGCCGCTCGTTGGTGCCTGATCCCACTACACCTTTCTAGTATCCGCCGCCTTTTCCACCGCTTGGTGGCGGGTATGTCGACGGGTCATTTCTTGTTTCCATACTTTATAAACTGCATTTGTTTCTTTTCTGATCTAAAATACTGAAGAAAAACTGCTTTCATAAATAACTGAAACGGTTCGCGCCACTTATATTTTGTATTTCGACTAAAAAGAAAGCTTTTAGCGGCTCTGACCAGTAGTAAGGCCAGGACCAAAAACGTCACATATCGCGTGCTTTCGGCAACGCGGGTCGCCCCGTAGGTGGAAGAGGTTTCCGCGTCGTCCGGTTAAAATATGACGCACTGATATTTAGTTACTTCTCTCCGTGCCCGCTGGCTCGCCCGAACCCCAAGAGATGTGGAAACGGCAAAAGAGGTAGACGCTTAAATATGATTGCAGGGCCCTTCAAGTGCCTGCCAACAGCAAAGTGGCCTGGGCGGCAGTGCACTGTCCAATGAGTGAATACATAAGATAAATGCATGTTTTTCAAGTAATAAAATCAAACAAAAATGTCATCGTCTAAAAACAAGGCATTATAGGTTTGTCGCAATCGTGTCATCGGACAGATCGCATGTTAGGATAAAAAGTGTCTCGGCCGCTGGATGACCGCCAAGAGGGCACACGGAATCTCAAGGCCATCAACAACTCTGAACAGCCAATAGCACCATGCACAACCTGATGTAGAAAGTTCATATCTCTAGCAAAGCATCCCGGTAGTAAAGGCCCACGTGAGCAGCAGTAAGTGTGTGTTTTCTTTCTTTCTGCTTTACCAACGAATACGACAAATCTCTTGGAATGGAGTATGACCCCTGTCAGGGAGAGATTACGGGAAAGGCAAGATTGCGTATGAAACAATCAAACAATAAAAAGTTAAAACAGCGTCCTGCTAGCGTCCGGAGCAAAAACTCTTGCGAGAAGTAGGGCAGTCCAACGGGAGGCAATTCCAAAGTTAACCCAGAGCCCAAATTAAGGAAGACCACTGTCAATTAGGTTCGTGGTTTTCAACATAAATTTAGACCTAAAATTTGGGGGTGATAACTGCCACCGATTAGTACAGGTGAAATCGGCACATAAAGGCAACTATCTTTTTAGCTGTTCGGTAAAGGCAAAAAACAAAAAAATGAAAATGAGCCAGTAGTTTTGGGAAACTCCTAGCCGATTTAGATGACAGAATGTGCAGTTTACGATAAATTCCTTCCTGAGATTGCTGGAAATATGTCATGCAAACAACCGACATGTAAAAATAAGTGAAAACAAAAACCAGAGTGCAAGCTACTAGCTGTTACAAATTAAATGTAGTGAATTTACCCACAACAGGGTTCTCTGAAAGGATCAAACACAGGAAAGTTTCAAACACAGCTGAAGGAAGCTGAAAAGGTTCTTGAAAAAAAAATGAGACAAAGGAGAATTCTTGGATATTTTTGTCCCATGAATTTGAATATCACAAACATTCGACGCGAGAAAAACCGAAAAATTAACCGCCAAGTGTGACGTCATACTTAGAGGTTTCAACTGCCGTGTGTGTGCTGCTGCCTTGTGCGTACTGCTGCAGTGTTGCCAGATTGGGCTATATATAGCCAAATTGGGCTACATTTCTTTCTAGTTGGTGTCGAAATTTGGTGGTTGGCTATGTGGCCATTATTGGGCTATTTCTAGGGGTGCGAACGAACATTTGTCGAACTTCTAGGTTCGACTAGAGAATAATCAAACTCCTAATCAGTTTCGAAAAAAAAATTTGTTTCTCTTTTGGCTGGTCAAGCGGAAGACTTCAAACTTGTGCAAACTTCGGGGTTTTCATATTGCACAGAGAAGCAATGCTTGCGGAGTTCAAGTGGTCTCCACACAGATCAATGCAACAAATAAAACAAACAGATTGCACTGTTACCACAGGTCCGGCAGCTTGTCTTCTACCGGGACATAGACTGAACTCTCCAAACGCTGCTTTGGTGCCCATTGTGATAATCCTTAGGCACCCAAGTTCGTGAAAATGAGAAGTCCTCGGCTTCACCGCTAAACAATTGACAACCTTCCAGTCGTCACCCACCCCAAGAAAGGACAACACAATCAAAAATAGTGTGAACCGGAGGGAAGGGGGGGGGAAACTGATACTCTATCACAAAGAAAAAAAAATAAAGAGGCAGGAGGGGATATTGGGGGTTCTGGTCTGAAATGCCCAGTGATTGGACTGTTCTGCTTCTGCATTCTCTTCTTTCACTGTATGGTCATATCTCCCGGGCTTCACAATAAAGTTGTCCGTGTGTTTTGTACTCATAGTCTTGAAAACCTACGAAAGGGTCAGTGTCGTATGGATTTTCATCCTTCCGAAGCTTTTTTTTGGAAAATTCACAAGTGACATAATGTACACAAAATGTGGCACATATGAGGGATGAAAAAGAAAAGTTAACGTGTTTTGCACGTGTGTGAAAAATTGTCAATTAAGGGTTTAAAAATATTTATTTTCAGTCTTGGCTATTTTGGCTATATTTTTTTTTACGGCTTTGGCTATATTTGAGCTATACCTTCCAGCCGTTTGACCAAGGAGGATAGAAGGGTAGGAGAGGGCATGACGTCAGCCGCATAGTCTCTCACAACAAGCCATGCTCCCTTGACGCCTCGCCTCTTTCTCATTTTCCTCCCTACCCTCCTCACTTATCAGGCCAACGTGACCACATTACGTGACCGTAGCTAGCCTTCGTCTAGCCTTCGATCTGATAAAACCTACCGGACGGAGCGCGCGCAAGCCTGCAAGGAATCCTTCTACAATCAACCATCCATCCATCTCACACGTGACATGTCACGCCCACCAATTGCCAGAGAGATCTTTGGTCACGTTGGCTACAACATTGTTTAAACTTTTTATGACTAGGCTTCATCAATATTGCAACGTCACGTGCCCCCTCCTAGTACTTATAACCTCCTTGCGTTTGACGGTTTCTTGGTGGGACCATCTAGCAACACTGCGTGCTCAGGTAAGGCTTGCGGAAGGCTCGGGAATGTTGAGATCTCTGCACAACGTCAGGATTCCCAAACTCTCACCAAACGTGCCTGGAAGGAGGCGGGGCTTTTGCGCTATTTTCGAAGTGCTGTTGTGGCTACTTCACACATCAATCTGAAATATAACTTTCATATTATTGATCCTAGAGGTCGATTGAAGACGATTTAACAGTCTTTTTTCTCAAATAAAGAACCGCCTCAGTTTCCCTTGAAAGGTGTGCCATGAAACAATTTTTCTATTTTCGCTAAATACTTCTCAGAATCACCTCCTAGCGTTAACAACCCAATCAACTCGCCTTAGCTTTTCCTTCTAAGCAATGGCAGTCGGCAAATAAATTAGAGAAATATGAGCATCGTTCATCACCACAAGCTCGTTCATCCCGAGCAAGTGGCCATATGGCCTGATGCCTGTCCTAGGTATGTTGCCAATGTTAATCATAGCCACGTGCCGGCGGCATCAAAGGAGAAAATGCTTGCTGAGCTCCAGGCATCGTTAAAGTTTGGCTATTCTCATCGCCGCAGTGGATGGACTTGAGCCACTAACCGAGTGTTTGCCAAGGCGTTGAATGTTACGAGCCGAGGTGGAGTGATCAAGCAAATCTTGCTCGACTGTCGTCAGGCAGGTGGTTTCGATCCCAATATTGCGTCAGCAAGCTTTGCGAAGGCAAGACTCAAAGAAATAGTCCCCTTTTATCTTCGCAATTTCACTGTGACCAAGAAGCTTCTGAATCCGTGGCGGTCTGTGCGAGTATGCTTGGGCCAGACTAGGACTAGTACGCCTCTGCATAGTCATGAACATTCCAGCTCGATAATGTTGCGTGGCCCCTTTAAATAGGCGACCCCAAAGAAGAAAACATAGAGGGAGATACTAAAGACCCCATTCTTGGGTATTTTCGCCGTGTTTAGAAAAAGCCTCCCTAAAAAATTAAAAAAAAAAGAAAATAATTTTTAGTGACTGCAACATATTTTTGCATCATCCATAAGGGCAATAAAGCCAAAAAAGCGGTATGGGGCTTACAAGGTGTCAATCCCAGCCAACCCAACAAAAGTTACACAAGGTGAAAGCCACACTTTGCACGCGATTTCTTGATTCAAGGTGCTGTGGGGACAAAGAACACACAGCAGCCACGCTAAGATGACCACGCTATGAACAAAAGCGGCGTTCCAGACCGGTACCCACTCCCCAACATCCGGGACTTCACCGTCCATCTTCGAGGCTCTACCATCTTCTCGAAGACTGATCACACTTGAGCCTACCATCAAGCTCAGGTAGGTGCAGAAGAAATCCCCATAACTGCTATCACGTCCGGGTCACCATGCGTGGGTATCATGTGCCCCGAGGACATCCACTTTTATTTCTTTTATCTGTCTGAGTGTGGCTCGGTCACTGAAAAGGAAAAGGCTTCGAGCGAGCACTATGTGCCATAGTGCTCGCTTTCAGAAGCCTTTTCTGGCAAGCTGGCAAGCAGTCCAAGCAAACCATGTAAACAGTGGAACATATGGTTGTAGAATGGGTGGCACTTGGTACTAGTGATACCACCTAGAAGACAAATCTCGCACACTATATCATTGGAGAACGGATCCAGTGAAGTTTGACAAGAGCAAGCGGCAAAGCAGTAGAGATCTGTAATTCGCCTCGAGATAGAACCGTGTTGCCACCGTGTGGCCAAAATGTGGAAACATGCGAAAGCGAAAATACCGTCGTGCGTCGTCTGCTACGGGTGCACGTTCCGAAGCAGGGATCTCTACCACGCAAGCCCGTTTCTGGCTGAGCTAGAACCTGCTTATTAAATGCTCATTGCTGTTTCTTCTTACTAAAGGTTGTGTCGTATCCTTTCACACGCGTGGAAATTCAGCAAAGCGATTAATATTAAGACAGATGCTTCAATAACTTTAGTGATGTAGTTTGTAGAACCGCTGGACCCACATATTTTTGTTGTCTCGCACAATCCATAGCTTTTCTAAACATTGAATACTGATTGGAGCTGGGGGTTGATTAAAAAATTAACCCGACTGATACCACTTTTTAATAAACTAATCAATAGATAAATCCATTAGATGATTTTTCTCCAGTCATATTACACGATAGAAGTTACAACTACATTTTTTTTACTACAGGGGTGGAACTTATGAAATGTACTTGGGAGCAGCCCCAGGAGCAGCTGAAACGGCTGTTTTGGCGCAGGTTGGGAGCAGCTAAAACTACATTCTGAAGCAGGCTAGGAGCAGCTCAGATCAGTTTTTATTGCAGTGCAGCTTGTGTCTTAGACAAGCACGGGAGCAATTTCAATTGTGCTTAGCAGCACGGATGAACATGAGTGGTTACGGACCTAGGTAGATGGGATAACAGTGTAACAGATGCGAAAACTTGAAACTTTGTGAGCCTTAATGAGAACCAAAAAGCAAATACCATATGTTTCTGAAGATAGTGTCCTTCATCTTTTCTGAGTGGCTTTTAGCTGCTCAAAATGCAAACCAGCACTGCTTATCGCACAATCCACATGTGCTCGGCATAGTAATTATATGTGCGAACCACGTGACGTGCAAAAGCAACGGACGTGCAGTTGCGCGGAGGAACCGGGCAACAAATTTCGAGTTTATCCTATTGTGCAACTTCATATCGAAGCAGCAGACTACGATTAACGGAGTTATCGTATATTCGAAGCGATAAGCAGGTGCAAGGTTAAAGTACGCCAAGCAGAGCTACCGCTCGCGTGAGAGCTGCTGGCCGGTAAGGTTTCGGATCGGACCGCCTTTCAGTTCTATCAAATCATAATTTATCTTGCAGGAATGCGGTTCTAACTTCTAACGATGAAGTACAAAAAGGAATCTTTTGCTCATTTGTTTTTAACTGGCTGACGTCGGGATGCCGGGCCGCAGAGCCTCAAGAAATCTGACGCTTAACGACTCGACCTCACCGCGGTCGACTTGCTTAACCGCTTTTGGTTGAAGCAATCCAGTCGCAGGTGGCTTTGAATCCGACCCCCGAGTTTTTCGCGCGCTTCCGAATCAGGATACACAGGGAGAATAAACATAACAAAGGATTGCAAGGCCGACAAAGCTAAACGAGCTCATTGTTGCCATTCGAGTCGATAAAAACCAAAACCAAGACAAAATACTTTTTTTGGCGCACGTTTTGCGATTTGGTGCATAATGGCGCGAGGTACTGGCTGTGGCGCAGTTTCCGCAACATGGCGCAGGATGGCGCAGACAAATGCGTCTGGCGCAAAATGGCGCAAATGGCGCAGCCGTTCCACCCCTGTACTATGTCATAAATGGCATAATGCAGTCTCATTTCAAACTTCAAGTTGTGACTTTACGGAAATATGAACACGGGAAGCCTTTTAAAGTAAAGTTTTAAAGTAAAGTCATTTTTAAGTTATTATTTGAACAGCATAATCACCCTTGATGACCATCACAAGCTGTGGAAGCACTTACGGTGCAAGCCTGCATCCTAAAAGAAATAAAAATGCCAGAAATAATAAAACGGGAATTTTTTTTAGTTTTTTTCTCCGACTTTGTTTAGTCCAAAACTCAAAATAAACGGGAAATTTTTTTATTTTTTTTTGCAATTAAAGCATGATTTAAATTATTTTAAGGTTAATCGGCGAACTGCCCAATCTTGATATGCATTAAATGAGGGCGGAGGGGGATCGGAAAGTCTCGTGAGAATCGCTAGCCCGAGTCAGTAAAAGAGTGTCGCTGCGGGCGATGCTGTCTGTGTCGTGGTGCGAGACGTTTCTTGGAGTACCAAAGTCTACTACATTTGAAAAGATTATTTAGCCATCCGCGGCCCTCACCGAGAAAAATGAAGCGGGTGAACCCACATCACCAAGAAGAGCATCTAATAACACGCACTCTGCTGCATTGCTCGGTGATACTTGTTTATTCCACTCGCGACAGATATATTGGAACAGTTTGTTTCGCTTGTCTCAGTTGTCCCGCCAATGTGCAGTTTGTGGATCATAACTTGAAAAGGCACTCTGTCCTCATCGCAGCACAGTAGAATTGTTCAGACTGAAAAAAACTTTCCCACGCCACGGTGCACTAAAGGGAAACATTGGCTGCAGTGGAAATTTCTTACTTTGAGAAGCTAGCAATAGCCCAGCAATTTCCAACACAGCACTAACTTCTCTCAATGGGAAATATTCATATTACTGCAAAAACTAAAAGTTACAAAGATAAAGCATAGAACCTGCCATTTTTCAACCAACAGTACCAGTATGATGTAAGTACCTGGGTTGGAATTCCTCATTTTGTTGAATTTCCACGCAGGTGAACCGATATGTCTGTTTTAATATAAACAAATATTTCACATAAATAGCGCAGTTCACCCATAAGCGGGCATCCATCGCAGCAATCCATGCCTCCCAATGTCTGCCTAGAGCGGACAACGCATCCACACGAGTAGTCACTTAAATTTAGGCCTTACGCTGGTAACACAATTCAATCCTCACTGAAGCACCGAACAGTAAAGCATCATTTTCCGCTAAACTTGCTTTCCCACCGATAGTATGCGACAGAATAAATGCGAGAATCTACCCCCTCTCGTGCGCAAACGTGAAAAGCCGTGGGGGTGGTCATGCTTCTATCCCCGCTTTGATGATGTTGATAGCGCGACAGCAGCACCACCTCTAGGTCGATCTCGAGGACAATAGGTCAAGTGATATACGAGAGATTGTCCTATATAAAGAGTAGTTACTTATTTATCCATCCAAGTAAGAAGCCATGGTTAGGACATTTCTAGAAGCACAAATTAATGACAAGTTCTTGTTTTGACTTTGCAAAAACAAAGATAGGCAAATAAAAAACTATACAGTCCGAAAAAGTGTGAATTTCGTGGGTTTCCGTGCCAAAACCAGTCTAAACCTGACTTCCAGTAATGGGTTTCATTGAGAAAAAGCGGACAAAACTTCACTCTGTACTCAATTCTAAGAAAATTCTAATATCTAATGTAATAAACAGTTTTGAACATTTCTCAATTACATAAAAAGAAATATTTTAGAGTGAATGTTCTTGAAACTGATGGTATTATGCGTACAAGTTCCTTTAAATTGTTCTTTTTGCTTGGGTTTGTCACTCGTCTTTGGGGCCGTGCAACAATATTAAGTAGAATGTTTCTCACTCTACACAAGCTTACTGGCATTAGTGACCCCAAGAAAACTCGCACACAATGCCACTGACCAAGAAGCTTCTTTTTCGCCGTATAATTTCGAGAATAAAAGTGAATGCTTCTTTTCAGTCTTTCCCTCGCAAAACCTGATGACAAAGTTACGGGGATGGCATTGTTGGCACTGTCAACAATGCAATCCCCAGGATTTCGTAACCAATCTTTGTGATACTCACGGAGACAATATTCAAGCGTGGCTCATACGGGTAGGCATGAGCACAGCGTGGGAATTGTATTTGAGCTTGAGACAATAAAAACCTCGACATATGCATTCAAGTAGTGGCTCGTGCCTAGTCGCTGCGACGACAGGAATAGCCGAACCTTACAAAATGTGTAGAATTCATTGCTTGCCCTGCACTTTGCCAACTCCAGCACATGGATATGATAAACATTGGTGGCGTATAGTCAGTTTCAGATCATGTGGCCACTTGTTCTGTCTGCAAATTCAGAAAATGAACGCTGCTAATTTTTTTTTTCTTTTTCTGTGAGTGCCATTGCGTGGAGAGAAAAACTAATGCGCGTTTCATAAGTTATGATCGATGGAATGTACTAGGCTCATTGTATCGCTCCTTTAATGATGCGTCGAGTGTCGTACAACTTTCACCTAATATGAGCCAAGTGTTTACCCATGTGTTGTAGGTCTAGACTGTTATGCATTTTTCCAAAATGCTTCTTAGATATGTAATAATAATTGGGTTGTGTGGATATTTATACAGCGAGTCGTTGGTCAGCCATTTTAAAGTTGCGACGAGTCACTCGCTGTAGATGAGCAATTTAGCCAGTGCAGTACAACCGCAAGCCTGGGGTCTTTAACGTGCACCACGCAGTAGTGATACACGACCGCACGCCGGTACGATGCTCATCCAGATCGAAACGGGCAGGGGTGGGGATTGAACCCAGGATCCCTGGGTTCTGCAGCGCGAGCTTTCGCTCCACGTGCTCCGAGCTGGTGTGCGCTAGCCCACTCGGCCACCGATCCCCCTCTTAGATATGTAAATGAACTGGTACATGTGTTCGACATGCAGGGTGCAAAGGTATGCATGAATGAGAGATGGCGATCCTCTCGTCAACTGCATCCAAGTTCTGCGAAGCGTTGGTCTGAACGTCTAATCTGTAATATTTAGGTATTCTGCTAGAGTCAAAATAAAGCGTTCATTTGACATACTCTTCACTGTTGTGGATACTGTGCATATAATGAATGTCCAGTTAAGCTAAGTGCTTGTTCTTGCTTCACTATTATGCCAATGAAAGTTAGTTAAAAAAAAAACAAGTAGGCTCATTCTGTATTTTCAAGTTTGGAAGTCCCAAGACACAACTTGTTACACTTCCATTTGAAAAAATACCAATTGGTACTTCTCCGATTGGGAATGCGGAAACACAGATGGTTACAGTACCAATTGGTTACGACTCCAATTGAAAAAATGCCAATGGGTACTTCTTCATTATGGAAGTCTGAAAACACAGATGGCTATGGTTTCAATTGGAATAGTAGTACTCTAATTGAAAAAATAAATGGGTACTTCTCCAATTGGAAGTCTGAAAACACAGTTCCAAATGGAATATGTGGTACCAATTGAGTTACTGTTCCAATTGAAAAAATGGCAATGGGTGTTTCTCCAATTGGGCAAATACCAATTGGTATTTCTTCGATTGGTAGTCCGAAAACACAGATGGTTACGCCAACTGGTACCGATAGGAAAAGCTAATTGGACCCAATGGGCATCTTTAACTGAGACATATTTTCCGGCAAAGAGACGAAATGGATGTGTGTCTTCCCATAGCAGGTGCAGGAGCACCACAAAAGTAGTCTAGCTGGTGGCCACCCTCTTCAATTTGCCATCCAGAAGTCATATCGACACTAGTGCCAGCTGTACCAGCTGGCAGATGCTATAACAATTCTCTCTGGGACCCAGAAAGGGCATCTGCCAAACCTCAGTGGATGGGATGGATGCCTGAACCCTTTCAATGGGGCAGCAGCTTACGCCACCTGGCCGGCGTCAATCCGGACTGCCGGGCGATCTTTGGACATGCGACCGAAATCTCGGTCAAGGAGCCACTTCCGCAAGAGATCGTCAAATGGCGGACACTTGAACTACGCTGACTGGAATGCGTCTCTGAACGGCTTTTTAACCACGTCCCAAAAGCTGGTCCCTTCACTTCAGCCCAACGACGTCGCAGAAGCTACACGTTGTCGCCGACCGCGATCGGAGCGAAAATGGTGCCCAAAGAAAAGCGGTATTTTATTTTATGCGCAAAATATTCGAGCATCTCCAGGGCTGTTTAAAACCGGAGTTACATAGAAAAACCGCCTATAGCCCCATAAACCCGCAGCAAAATTTTGCAACTTAATGGCGCCCATAAGCATGTAACCCTAGGCGAGCAGTTGAACACGCTCTCACTTGAGGCTGCGACCCTCCGACCGTTCCGACGTCACTGCCACTGGGGACCACTTTGGATGCATGGGCGGAATAGGAGGCTAAATGCGCCAGTCGGACATGCATTGCAGGCACCGTACTTGAACGATCGGAAGACGGCCATTACCGTAGTGCGTCCGCCAACAGGTCGGCCGGACCGTGGGTTCGGATGTGGATTGGGCTGGAGGCTGCAGCGCTGTACTCGAAGGACCTCAGTTTCGATCTGAAACGATTGCCACAAAAGTTATGAAATTTTTGTTTTAGAACTGCGCACCGTCTGCAAGCACGGCCTCTGGGCACCGCCGGAACCGCTAAGTGAGCTACGCTAGAGAGTAACCACTCTTCAGCCATCTTGGTGCTGAAAATCATGCTTGCCAGTTATCCCAAGCTCTGTCTGGAATCGGAGAAAACGCTTTTCCGTCATCTGGAAATGCTGAAACAGTCCGTGACGGAGCGGAACGCTTTTGCCCGATCTTCCCAAGACCTTATCTAAACTTTGGGATGGAGCAATTTTGAATTGTAACTAACGCCCACTGTGCCCTCTATTGCACACGCACCCAAGAGGTAAGTTTGAAACCATAACAGACACGAGTTTGGAAGTAAGTACAGTATAGATTCATTATGACAGGCCTTGACAGTGATGAAGGTCTGATGCAAAGAGGAGTATGCAAAATGCAGATACTCTTATTAGAGACTTTGATGACGGTTATGACTGGAGTCTCTTCTAACCAGAGAGACTGACAAAATGTGAATGGATATTAGGAATGAACTGGTTTATTGAAACTGCTGAACTTACAGAGGTAGTGATTTTTTAATGAACCGTACTGATGTTTCTGGCTATACAGGGTTCACGAGGCACCGAGCACAATGACAGCGGTTCACACAATGAATGCCACCGCTACCAAACCAAAGTCAAGTGAGTCTAAAATAATGACCGCTGTCCACAAGTCTGCTAAGATGGGACCGTGAAGTGCTTACAAACTTCCTAATGTAGTCCATTATATTTGAATGCATGTTTTAACAGAATCTGTGATAAGCGAAGCTAGCTCAATGGCGTAGATAGGAAGACCAACCAAACTTCACAAATCGAGTATGGTCTAGCGAATGTCTGCTGTAATCAGATCTGTCACGAGGCATATTATATGTACCCAAAGAAAGTTCATAGTGAAACGGGCAAGAAAACCTGACTCAAAGCAGTAATCAACAAAAATATAAAAATAAAACTTTTCTGGCCATTAGAGACGACAGCCATAAGTACAGATTAGACATCCAGTCATATGAAGAGAATAAATGGCAACATCTAGCATACAAACATGCGGTTTGACGTCCTTTGAGAGCATGGAAATGATTGAATGGCGGTATTTTGGAGGACAAGAGGTGAATGACAGAATAGCAGAGCCTAAGAGAAACGTAAACATCAAAGCGCCCAATTCACATATAGCAAAACATGTACAGTCGGCACGGAATGAAACGCAAACAGTGGGTGCATGGTTTTCGCTAGATTCTGCACCACCTGAACCAGATGGGAGCTGCAAGAATATGGCTCCTCCATCGATGTGTTACTCTTGCTCAGTGCATCCAAACCTGCGGTGTTGCGTCTCTAGGTGACTCAGCTGCCGGCCCAAAACCATGCGCTCCCTGTTCGCGATTCATTCCGTGCCGACTGTACAAGGCAGCAGTTGTTTTATTTGCCTTTCTCAGCCAAATATCTACCTGACATGTACAAAATATAAGAATTTAATCCCCGACTCTCCGCGAGTCGAGGTTGCAAACTTTAGTATTGTTAAGTCTACTGATTCTAATGCTCTTCTTTAACTCCTCAGGAAAATCAGGTCACACAGAAGGCCAGCAACCCCCACCCCTGGGTTTGTCTTGCCATACAATAAACGGAACACAATGAAGTGACACAATAATTATGCACACATATAAAGTGCTCCTCCGTCCCCACATAAAATAAAAAAAGAAACATTTTTTTTAAGTGTCTGTTTTATTGCAAAAATAAACTATGCACCGCAGAGGGCTCAGTCTCCGCACAAATGTAGTGCTCGCTGCCTGGACCAAATGCCAGTTCCAGGACTAGTAGCTGTTATTTTATTCGATACAAGTGATTTTCGTGAAAGTTCCCATCGAAACATGGGGCCCGTTCCTGGCAGCTGATGCCATTGGTCTCCATATACTCGTAAACATGCCGGTCGCCATTTTTGAAAATTTCTGAAAATCGCTTGCTGTCAGTAGCTTGAGAGATGGCCCACCTAAAACCGAAAGTAAATCGAGTGAAACTAAGGGAGGGCCAACTTTCAGGGTGCGATATAAAGAAAAGCTGAAACTATAATAGGTTTAGCTTCTGTGACCAGCGAAACTTGCGATTTCAAGGAGGGGCAATGAACCCAACACGACTCTCCTTTCCAGTCAATGCTCGCTTATCTCCCGCCGTTGCTGAGTAACACTATTTCTGCCTAGGTCACCCACCGAAGGGCCCTGCAGCTACTAGAAGTATGTTATATTTATATGTTTTTAAAATTACATCAAATCATAGCAAAACTAGGGAGGGGGTCATCTTTCAGGGGTGGGACACCTCTGAGGACATTACGAATGGCAAGCTCTGAAGCTTTGCCATCTTGTCCGAGACCACTAGCACTACATTTGGCCAGACACTCGTTTTCTGCAGCACTTCCCGGAGACCTTGGAACGCCAGGAGGGACAGGAAAAGTCCAAACACCAGAATTTGCATTTGGACCATTTGCAAAAAGTCCCAAAGGAATAAATTATGAAGTCCCGTATGCTCATCCTTGACAGCGCAGTATGCCTTCTGCCCAATCACCCAGGCACCAAGGAGAATGCTGGGAATGAGGGTACATGCGCCCGCATTATTGGCATCAACAAAGATTCAAAGTAAATAATTGGAATGAAGCTTTGACGAACATACATGGTGTCCTTCGTCTTAGGCTTTTTTGCTTTGGAACAGTTACTCACTGCAGGCACCAGCACGCCACCACAGAAGTGCACATGCAACTGCACTCGAGGCATACTCCTCGGTGCTTGAGCAATTCGGCCGAAGGTCCATTGCGCACCTGCCCTCGTGCACTCGGATTCGTTGCCTTCGTCGTCCGCTACAGCCACATCCTAGAGTACCTTTTGTTGCCACATAGGGTGCTGCATGTTTTGCAACAGGTCTATTTGTCCTGGTGCCTGGTTTTTCCTGAAGATACTAAATAGACTATGCTTCAGGGAAGCAACACCTGGAGACACGTGACTAAATAGACTACGCTTCAGGGCAGCGACACTTCAGCCATCTTGGTGCCTAAAAACATAGTCGTCAATTATCTTAACGTTTGTCTGTAATCGCAGGAAACGCTTTGGGGAAGGTATTAAAACAGTCCGCAACAGAGCAAGACGACATAACCTAAGCTTTGTGACACTTCTGAAGTTTCTAAATGCCTCTTCTTGAGCTTCCTCAAGCTCAAGAAGCGGCATTTTCGAATCCTAATGATCACCGATTGCGCCCACACAGCTCTAATGCTGAGAGCAAGTCCATCTGTCTCTTTTGCAGGGGTTGTGGTGATGTCAGAACGCCGAGCTGACTTCTGATTGGAAGGACAGTGTGTAGACCTCAAGGCAGTTAGCTTTGAAGTCTACCCACTATCCTTCATTCAGAGCCAATCAGAGCTGGGCATTCTGACGTCACAACAACCCCGGCAAAAGAAGCACACGACTTGCTGGCGAACCCCAAAATGGCGGCTCCATCTTCTGCATTTCCAAGCCCCATGGTGACAACAAGGAGTTCTAGGATAGGGGGCCCCAACTCCTGAAGGCCCCCAAGCAGCTTGGGGCTTTCTTGGGAGTCGCACTGCGCATGCTCAGTTCTGCGCATACTCTATCCGGGGAGGGCTACTATGCCTCACAGAACCAGCTGGCCCGGGTGACTTCAAGAGCACTTTTCCTCCGCAACGCAATGATTGAATGCACGCGTTTTCCTTTCGGACATTCCTCGCGCCAGGCGATCGAGTTGTCCGGCATTACCTTGGGGGATGCAGGTGCGCGGACAAAACCCTGCGACGGCCCGCGGCACAGGGACACGGAGTGCACGGCAGTTTCACTGGGATAGGGTACCGTCGGAAACGAGGTACCGTCGACGATATCACAACGGCCGGCAGCACAGAACACTTTGTGGCGACGATGGAACGGACAAAACGGAGACTGAGCAGGAAGAGAGTAGCGTATAGATTGGGGCGGAGGTCACAGTCGAGGCACGCAAACACGGAGATGATCAGCGAGGAAGCGAAGCTGGCGAGAAGCGATAACGGATGATAAACCGCAACTTTTAACTCAAGTGATAAGGTTTGCTTGCGCTGCCCTCCGCTAGAGCCGCTAGTTGCTTCTTCCGTGCCGCTAAATGTGGCGAAACTGGGGCTGAGAAACTGGAACACAAAGTTAAAAAGCGCACCAACAGTGTTATTTTATCGTAAGTCTGTGTGCTAATTGTTTGAACGCGTATTCTAATTTAAAGATGACGTGATGACGTTGTAACTGAAACAAAGGGAGATGAGAACTAACGAAATATTCTCAACTAGATTGACATAAGTAAAAAAGATATTATAATTATAAACTTGTTTCATAAGTTAGTACTCCGCAAAGTTCAGCTCGAAGAGAAGATATTACGATATAATACTGATAATACGCCCAATGTGAATAAATAACATAAACGCCATGGACATTGACAAAACCAAGATGGCGCCGTGCGTGTTCTTTCGTGAGCGCTGTGCGCGTATTGCGTTCATTTGAACAATGCCGTTACCACCCCAATTTCGCGCTGAATTGGCAGTAGTTGTTGCTTTAGAGCCCCAATAGCGCTACTCCTCCGTCGATCCTTGTGGGCCCAGCAAGCAGGATGGTGAAGGAACAGTTTCGCGAGGCCGACACCTCGATGAAGATCGGCCAGATGCGCTTCGGCGTGCTCAACTCTCACGACATCCAGCAGCTGAGCCACGTGCACTGCGTGAGCAAAAACCTGTACCAGCGCGACTCGCTGCACAAGGCCGTCCCATATGGCGTGCTCGACAACAAGCTGGGCACCAGCCAGAAGGACAAGAAGTGCGAGACATGCGGCAAGGGCCTGGCCGACTGCATCGGCCACTACGGCTTGGTCGACCTCGAGCTGCCGGTCTTCCATGTCGGCTACTTCCGAGCTACGCAGAACATCCTCCACTGCGTGTGCAAGACGTGCGCGCGCGTGCTCGTGCCGCCGCAGGAGCGGGCGGGCTTCTGGACGCCCTCCAGCGACCCACGCTGTCCTACCTGCAGAAGAAGGCCCTGCACAAGAAGATCATCGAGCGCTGCCGCAAGCAGTCCGCCTGCCACTTCTGCGGCGCCCGCAACGGCCAGGTCAAGAAGTGTGGACTGCTCAAGCTGGTCCACGAGCGCTTCAAGGCCACCAAGAAGAACGACGCCATGCTCGCCGAGTTCCTGGAAGACTTCGACGAGGCCCGTGGCTACAACCCGGAGCTCGACTCCGTCATGGGCAAGGTCACCAGTGACATCCTGAACCCGCTCGTGGTGCTGCACCTCTTCCGGCGGATCCTGGACGAAGACGTGCCGCTGCTGGTGATGAACCCCAAGTGCGGGCGCCCCGAAGACCTGATCCTGACCCGGATCCCGGTTCCTCCGCTCTGCATCCGGCCCTCGGTGGTGTCCGAGCTGAAGGCGGGGACCAACGAGGACGACGTGACGGTCAAGCTGACCGAGATCATCTTCCTGAACGACGTGATCCAGCGCCACCGGGCCTCCGGGGCCAAGATGCAGATGATCATGGAGGACTGGGACTTCCTTCAGCTCCAGTGCGCGCTGTACGTGAACAGCGAGACGAGCGGCATCCCGCTGAACATGCAGCCCAAGAAGCCCACCCGGGGCTTCGTTCAGCGGCTGAAGGGCAAGCACGGCCGCTTCCGGGGCAACCTGTCGGGCAAGAGGGTGGACTTCTCGGGCCGCACCGTCATCTCGCCGGACCCCAACCTCCGCATCGACCAGGTGCGCGCCAGGCCATGGCCAGTGGGGCTTGCTTTCTTTCTTAGCATTTCTGCCTTGCACGGATCTAGCCGCCCGTGTCCATGGCTTGTTGCCTCGACTGTGGTGTCGTGCTCATGAGGTCACGGTGTTCGCACTACGTCATCAGCGATAGAAGGTTCACCGCAACATCATGACGTGATCACCGTGGTGACGTCACGGTATTTACGTGACGTCATCGGCATGATCGTCGCCACATGACACGGCATCGTAGCGTCGCTTCACGTGACCCTGTGAGGTCCCGTGGCACTGTGATGTCGCATCAAGTGGTCACATAACGTGAGGTCATGTGATTTGGTGCATGATGATCATATGACTCCATTACATTGGGCGATACCCCCCCCCCCCCCCTCCGCTCTCGCGAGGCCCGCCGCGACTCCCCCCGAGTGCTGCACCCGGGGCAGTCTGCCCCCCCCCTTGTGACGCCACTGACCTTAGGTGACTAACAGCGCCTATAGTCTGACCGGCTTCTGCCCCTTTGAGGATGAAAGTGGCGCACCCCCAGCAAAGCAACAAAACTGAAAAGTTGTAGACAGACAAGGTGTCGTTCCTGGCGCTCTGAAACGCGACTAAGCGGGTCTTAAAACCATTCACGATTAGCATGAAGCTTTTAACCTAGCAGATCTTCCAGTGTTTGCATAGGAAACAAAACGAGAATTAAATTGAATATGGTAAAAAATTGCGGGAATCAAACAGCAAACGTATGCATCTTCAGGCAAATTCCGTAATATATGGTCCTTTAGTCCCTCATTCTTTCGCCATAGCAACTGCCCCTTGTCAGCAATTTTGTAGCTTGCAGCAGTGCATAGAGATTTGAGGAAGGTATACGTGGCGCCGTCTCTGACAGTATACTAGCAGTGCCGCTGCGCAGGTATTCAAAGCAGACAGCAAGATAGTTGATTTTCCCATGCACAAACTAAACATATTTAAGACCTTATCAAATAAACAACACGCTGCCCATGTATTTTTGGAGAATGTGCAATGCATTTGGAAAAAAAATGGTTGGTTTTAGTTTCTGGCTTTAGTTGTGAGCCTCTTACCCTCTATCACGCGATCAATGTCGGCATTGACACTAAGTGCTACTAAGCGCTTTGTGCATCCACTGGTCGGTTTAGTAAGATGACGGCTTTGAGAAAGCATTTTTCATACTTTTGCAGTTGTCTGCATGTGATAACGTCAACTTTACGCTATTTTTTCCAGTTACAAAATCTAACTGTCAAAAGCCAATTTTTTTTTGTTTTTTTTTAATGCGAATAGCATTCTTTGGATACTTCACGCACTTTTCGTCTATGTATCTATCTATCTATCTGGCTATCTAACCTCTTACGCCGCGGGTCGATAAATAAATAAAAAAGACCGGCGCCGGCTGGGATTCGAACCGTTGACCCTTTGATCAGCAGGCAGACGCTAACCACAGAGCTATGAAGGCAGTCATTCAACGCACTTAAACGGTTGTTTATATCTTTGCCATAGGACGCGCTTTACAGCGCTGTCACAGCTGCCGGTGCGCGCGCTGTCCATGCACGAGGGCTCATTCCGCTCTCGTGAGGCTGAGCACGGCCGCTAGCTCACCCTCTCCCGCGCTCGGGAGAGGGTGATGTAGCGGCCGTGCTCAGCCTCACGAGAGCGGAATGAGCCCTCGTGCATGGAACGCGCGCGCACCGGTAGCTGTGACAGCGCTGTAAAGCGCGTCCTATGGTAAAGATATAAACAACCGTTTAGAGTACCGTTGGTTGAGACTAGCTGAGACGCCAGAAAGTCTGGTCGGTACCATTTTGAGTGTTTGTGCGTATGGCGCGTGCTTTGCTCGCCTTCCTAAGTGACACAAACGCACGTGCTGGGCTGCGGAGATCGTGCGCAGGGCTGTGAAAGTGTCAACAAATTTAGAATCGCCTCAAGAGTGGGCTGGCGTATCTAGAGTGTGCCGGCCACCTGACGAACGCGCATAACTCCGCACCGTTTGATGCCATTCGCATTAACGTAGATAATCATTCCCAAAGGATGGGTTCTGCTGATTTTTTGTTTAGGAATTGAAGCAGTGGATTTTGTGTTGTGTTGTCCTTTGTCTTTTCCCCAGTCTTGGGGGTTTGTCTTAAATTATATCAAAGCTTCACCAGCTCGTTTGCACCCTAACTTTTTGTTTGGTATTTACCACATCCTCATTTGTGACCCTTTGATTTCCGCCCCCGGCGATGGCACAGCGGTGGAGGTTTCTGCGACAGACGCCCGTTCTGTCGTAGGTTGCTCTTGAGCTCGACGCTCAATGGAAGGTTCAGCAGCCAAGAGTTAGGATGTTGCAACTACAGCGACACTCACGCTGACTTCTCTTTTTTTCCGGAAATCTCGCGACCAACCACCGGGGTTGCAACGCGCTGGTTCCTGCGACATAACTCGTTATTGCTTCGGGACCACTTTCGTCACACGGGCAGTTCGGGACGCCGTACGCACCGGTCAAATGATGCGTTAGCGTATGCCAAAGTCCCGCTCCTCGACTGCTCGGAACAAGTCGTGCAGCGCCAAAGAGGACACTGAGCGAGTAAAAATTTGTACAAACAGTGTACCGACAACCAACTGCCTTCCACTTGCCCTTGCATCTTCTACTGGCAGTCTTTTTCTGTGCTCTTCTATTTATTTGGATTATAAAGACACGCACAAACACAGCGCTGGCTGGCTGAGTGCCTTGTACTTGTCTTTTTGTTTTTATTTTTTGCACCATTTTTATTTGTTTGAATTCTGAAGGCATTCAAACACAGCACTGGCTATTGACAGTCTTCTTCTTGAGCTTGTGTTGTTTTTTCGTGCCGTTTTATTCCAGCCACAAAATATATAGTGTCCAACCTCCGACTTTCTTCTACTAGTCCTTGTGTCATCTACTTTACACCTTGTCTTCTTTTGCACCATATTACTTGTTCTGGATCTCGAAGACAAATAAGCAAAGCTCTGACTATCCACTGTCTTCTACTCGTTTGATTCCTTCCGGTCCCCAGGTGGGCGTGCCCGTGCACGTGGCCAAGATCCTGACCTACCCGGAGCGGGTGACCCAGCACAACCTGGCGCTGATGCGCACGCTGGTGCGCAACGGCCCGGACGTGCACCCGGGGGCCAACTTCCTGGAGTCCCGGGACTCGGGCTTCAAGCGCTACCTGCGCTACGGCAACCGGGACCTGCTGGCCCAGCAGCTGCGGCCAGGGGACGTGGTGGAGCGCCACCTGCGGGACGGCGACGTGGTGCTCTTCAACCGGCAGCCCTCGCTGCACAAGCTCAGCATCATGGCTCACCTGGCCAAGGTCGGTGGGGACGTCGCCCCCGGCGTGGAACGCTTTTCAACTCAACCGTCTGTCCTACGTGTAAGGTGGAAACGAAGTATAGGGATGCTGAAAACCTTTACAGCATAAAATGCTTTTTAACGAAAAAAAACCCCAATCCCAAAATTCTGTCCATCTATCCGTGAATTTCTCCGCTAAATTTTGCGGGGAAATTGACGCCACGTGACCTATGCACAGGGTAAGTTTTCCCGCTAGATTTAGCGATAGAATCTATAAAAATATAGATTCTTCACTGCCTGAAACCACTGGTTAATGTCTTCGAAACAAATTCATGCGATCGCTTTTTACCCCTTTGACAGTCAAGTTTTCTTTTTTTTTCTCCCAAAATAACTTTTAGTGGTCAGCTTCTGTTTCTAAAGGAGTAGTATAAAGAAAGGGCCAATTCGCCTTTTTTATTTTTCCTAATTATCTAGCGAGGGCATGAGAATGCTTGCACACTGTTGCAGGTTAAGAAGCATCAAATGGAAATATTGCGCACTAAAAGATGTCGCGTATTTTCCACTCAATTTCGTTTTGGCACTTCTGCGACATTCCGGCAGTTTCAGATTCCGCAAAGGTTCAATTCAACTCTGAGAAGCGAAGTCTGCATCGGAAGAGCCAGCACTCCGATTACCGCTAACGAGAAGCTGACATGTGATGCAACCATCTTGCACATATCATGTGCACGAAGCGTCTCGTTTCAGAGCTAGATGTAGCCGCAGCAAAGCAAAAATACTGCGCAAATATATCGTTTACGTGATTGCCAAAGAGATAACAAATAGCAGATCCTCCCATGTTGCATGCAATTTTGCTTTAAAAAGCCACTGAAAAGAAAAAAAAAATTTTTTTAAACAGTCTGGGTGGGACATACATGGTCAAGAAATAAATTTTACGCAAAAAGAAGAAAAGTTTTAAAGTAATATTGATGGCTTGAGATTTATTTTAAATTCTGCTCTCAAAGTCTATGACGTCATGGAATGGTCATTCACACACATGCACTCTCCCACCTCAACATGATGGCCAAGCCGATCCACCACTCCTCCACGCGCCCGAAATGCAGAAAGAAAGCCAGTGGAAAGGAGGTGACTACCGACTAAATCGTGCCTCGCGCTGTCAATATTGCTCTAAATATTTTTTTTTTTGCGTAAAATTTATTTTTGGACACGGCTGTCCCAACTAGACTTTAAAAAAAAACATCTATTTTCTTTTCAGTGGTCTTTTAAGGCGGGCACTTGGAGATGTGTAATCGCCGATACATCTATAGCAACGACCGTCGAAGGGCTAAAGCACGGAACGCTTTTTAATGGGATCCCCCAACCCCAAAATTTTGTCCCTACCTCTGTCTATGCATTTCCCCGCTAAATTTGGCGGGCAAGATGACATCACGTAACCCGACGTGACGGCATTGCACGACACCACAACTTGATCTTGCGATGGCAAGTCACATGACGTAGATTTCCCGCTAAATTTATCTGGGAGATTTCGTGTGACGTCAGTTCGCACAATGTCAGTTACCCCATTAAATTTATTGGGCATATTATTAAACAATGTCATCACTCCCTCAAATGACTGTTTGAGATCTCATAAACTAATTTAATGGTCGCTCCCTAACACTGCATTCCATGTATTATAGGACTCGAGGTATAAAGATCACTGGTAATTTTGTTTTGTTTTTGTTTCCTGAAACAGTTATAGCCTATTTTCCGTTCCACCTTGCAATGGACTGCAGGGGATGTCACAAGCCGTCGGAGTCAATCCAGTGCTGCGTGATTGTGACGTGACGTTTGGAGTAGTCATATGATACGTTCAGAGCGCTGGATCAGCTGGGATGGCCCCTAGTGTCCGCTGCAGTCCATCAAGAGGCGAGACAAACTATATTTATGCCGATACATACAGAAACACACGGACAAAAATTACAAACAAACGAGACAGAACAAAATCAAACTAAACACAGGCGCCAATAAAATTGAGTGGTTAGGGCTCCGTTAAAAGAGTGCTCAATCCTCAAACTACCTACAAGAGCACTAGGTGCATCGAATCTGTCCTCAGTTCATCAGATGGGAAAAAATGGACGGGGTTCTTGTACATATTGAGGCTAAAATGCCAAGAAAATGAGGACAAAGTGGACGGTAACAATAAGACATGGTGTAACTACAAATTTTGAATAAAGATTACATTTTAATTAATTTTGATGTTCATTCAAATATTCACTTGAAAGTAACGCCATGTTCCGTAGTTACCTACCGCTTTGCCTCGTTTTTCTTGGCGTTTTACCCTCGGTATGTATCCATATTCACTAGCCCCACTAGCCATTTTTAGTCCAGGGTATTTTATGTAGAACGTTCTAAAATCACAGCTGTTTACGTGAGGGACGGACAAAGGCAGCAGCGAAACAAGACTGGTCCTTTGCAAGTTAAGGGGAGATGCGAGTCGAAAAATGGCAA
The DNA here is from genome assembly GCA_037355805.1 of Ixodes ricinus. Lineage (NCBI taxonomy): Eukaryota > Metazoa > Arthropoda > Arachnida > Ixodida > Ixodidae > Ixodes > Ixodes ricinus. The sequence goes on along the minus strand of JAZHYW010030669.1, from coordinate 23,065 downwards.
TATATTGCAAAAAGTGTGATTTAGGGTTTTATGGTGTTTGATTGCCTTTGAATCGTCATATTTTATGTATAAAAATGATAAGTGCTAGTTATCATGAAATTAGTCAAATACGCATTTGAAGACCTCCCGGCGACCCTGACCAATGAAAATTTGAGCCATTTTTTTCCTGCGTGTTTCCTCAGATTGTGACGTTGGCCGCCATCACATTTACGTTTACAAGTATCCCTGGACGTTTCCTCTCCATCGCAGTCTTCTGTAGCTTCAATTTCTCCCGGAAAATAATTAACAATGTATTCTTTTTCCCACCGCCAAAGAGTATCGCTACTTATCTATGGTAACATTTGCATGCGTTTTTGTCTCTATGTAATTTTGGGGCATCTTAACAGTTTGTGCGCAGTAATTATTTGTATTAAATATTGTCCTATCACTATCAAATTTGGCATGCATATACTTTAGAATATGTAGAATGCAACTACCTAGGTTTGGTTAGAATGTATGTTTTTTATATTTATGAAATATTTAACTCCTTCCTGACCATGTTCATAGGCCATAGATCACCGGTGATCGATGGTTTCCAAGCGCTGTCAAGAAATTAAATTTAGTGCAGAGAATTACGTTCCACAATCTCGTGGATGGCTGAAGAACTCTAGTTTTGGTTTCAACGTAGTAGGTTTGAGCTTGATCACAAGCTGGAGGGCTGTCACAAGTAGTCCTGGGAACGGTGGTTGCACTTGTCTAACATGGCTAACTGCTCCCATCAGTCTTCGTAACAAAGATGGCATTATTTGCAAAATTCAACTGTATTGTGGCACATTTTTTAGACCTCAAGAGCTTTGAGGACACCTTAAATGATGTTATAAGCGTCGTTTAACGGATGGTTGTCGGTAAGCATCACTATAATTTCCAAGGCTGTTCTGGGCTTGTGTGCACATTTCATGTTCCCCAAACTGCGGTACAACCTACTCTTCTACGTACGGTGACGGAAGACAGACACATCCAATGCCGTCCCAGTACGCCGTATTCGGTTTTGTTGTTTGGGTTCTTTTAGTCTGGGCGACTAACCCTTTGAGTGCCACGCCCGAGTATACACGGGCGTTCACCCGTGTGGTTTCAGTTTTGGTTTAGGTGTAGCAAGCGTGGACCAAAAATTATGCTTGCTTCACGTAAAAGTTTTAGTTTACCTGCATCTATGAGCAAGCGGTGAAAACAGTGTTTTATCTTGTGTCACTTTTTGATGGCACATGGTTTATTTTTGTTTCGATGTGCTCCTTTATTGTTACAGAATAGCAAATCTTTCGTTCAACCTCGTGCTTCATGGCGAACACTAAGATCTAGAAATTACTAATGGACTCGGTATTTGATGACTCGGAAAATGAGGAAGTTACAGTTCCAAATAAACGAACGCTACTCAAAAGAGGAGTCTCATTGTGCGAGGTTGAGGTGCTTAGTAGTGTGCCTCAAAAAGTATAATACGAAAGAAATGTCCTAGGTTGGAGGCACGCAGACGTCAATTAACCTTTTGCCCATAGAACATCGCGTCTTTGAGAAATAAATATTCTTCAAGGAGCCTGGTACAGCGAGACTAAAATTTGCTTTCAGGGTGCGGGGAAGAAGACTTCTGCACTCAAAGGGTTAAATGGACTCGTTCTGCGTATCGGCACATTTGTCGAATGGCTTTCATATCTGTGAGAGCTTGACTTTCCATTGTTAAAACAAAAATGGATCAAATAGACCGATGTTGTGAAGGTGATTCGGTCCTTGGCTACAAACTTGTCGGCCATCAGATATACCGGTGTTTTCACATGAAACCTGCACTTCAGACATGTCCTGTACTTTGAGGAGTCGGTCAGGGTAATTTCGTTAAAAATAATAACAATCATATTTTTGTTTTATTTCTTCGAACCACATACACAAATCTGGCTTACAAAAGCACTAAACCCTTGTTTGTGGGACCAGGCAGGCGTCGAAGGAATTATTAAAAATAACCGATTAACAATAGAAAACATGGTGTTAACCAGTAGCAAACACACTGCTACGTCAGGGAGAATAAAACAACAAAACACTTTACACAAAGTAATCAAGGGACCAATGTCGCAATAACAAAATTACTCGAAGCAAATACAACAAAGAACATGGCGTTACCACGTAGTGAGAGTCAACGCCGCGAAGCCAGGGAAAACCTGGACAGGTCAGGGGTTTCGAAGAGGTTGTTTCAATAACCACCCCCGGTCCCGCAGGTGCTGCCCCACCGGACGTTCCGCTTCAACGAGTGCGTGTGCACGCCGTACAACGCGGACTTTGACGGGGACGAGATGAACCTGCACCTGCCGCAGACGGAGGAGGCCCGGGCGGAGGCCCTGGTGCTCATGGGCACCCGAGCCAACCTGGTGACGCCCCGCAACGGGGAGCCCCTCATCGCGGCCATCCAGGACTTCATCACGGGCGGCTACCTGCTCACCCAGAGGGACGTCTTCTTTGACCGGGCCAAGGCCGCCCAGCTGGCCGCCTACATGCTCGCCGGTAGGTCCCTCTACCCCGGTACGGTGACTGGAACGCGTCTCGGACCGGCGCATCTACCGCGTCCAGAAAAGCGGTCTCTCGATTTCCGCCCGACGACTTCGCAGAAGTGTTGCGCTTTCGCCGACCAAGGAGCCCCTCCCAGTCTCGCCGTCGATCCGATAAAGCAGAAGGTCAGGCTGCAAACGAGCTGCCGAAGTTTGGACGTAACGGCCCCGAGATCTGCGGCTGAGCAAAGGACGACGCGCAAGAAGTCCTTTTTCGCTTCGTCCTTCGCTTAACTGCAGCCTGGGGGTTGTGCAATGTCCAACAAAGCAGCTAAGAAGCTTGCGGATCTTGTACGCAATAAGGTCCACACTGCGAGAGCGTTTGTCTCATAGTAACGTATCGACGGACAGTTCACATCCGCTAAAAAATGCGCTTAAACCGTAGAACACCTCGCCTAGGGGCAAGAACTGTTGAGGAAATTTGAGAGCTTGGGAACCCTCGGCAAAATTCCCGGGATTCTAGGAACCCAGTTGGAGATCCCATGACGTGGGCCGTTAAGAGTGAAGGGCCTCACTGTGAAAGGAGCCACAAAAATGGGGGACCGCGCATACCGAACTCAATTTCTCGCCGATGGTGTACTTTAACTAGTGGATTTTACTTTGCAGCATTTCGAGGTGCAGCTTCAATCCGGTAAAGAGTAAGTCGAACAACACTCTCGATAACTGTAATGGCACGCACCAACACACACAACCGGGCCGCCCAGGAGCCGCCCTTGTGGTACCGTCTCATTACGTCGTCGTTAGACGTGCTGCCGCAGGCCTTGGTGATACGAGTAACTTGCCTTTCACTGGTACTGCTAACTCTCCCAAACCAAAATAAATATTACCGGTACTGTTACTTTCTTCAGATAAGTGCAGCAACCACTTGGTGTTTGTCGTTTGCTTCGGATCGAGTGCTCGCTGTGCCTGTCCGTGGATGGCGTGCACGACTCTCAGGCAACTACATTGTCTGTGTCGATGCGTGCCATTTAAAACAGTTTTGCTTTTGGTCTAATTTTCTGTGGTAACAAAGTAGGTAATTTCCACTGCCAATGTACGCCTTGGGTAAAAGTCCAAGCTCGTGAACATGCTGGCACCAATTTTTACGGCTTGTTTTATGGCAGCATTGCCAGGTGGGAAAGTTCTTCCAGCACCAAAACACTCGTCGAAATTTGACCAGATTTAGATTAAAACTCATAAAAAACGCCTAAAAAGATGAAGCATTTGTATTCAGAACACATATTTTAGGATGATAATAATCCCCGGAGAAGGGGAACAAGGGGGACAAAGGAGAAACACAAATCTCCAAACACAACTAGGTGACTGGTGCGCTGAGCTAACTCCGGGTCAACTCGGTTGGTAGAGCGCTCCACTGGAAATGGAGAGGTCCCTGGTTCGATACCAGGACCAGGCGGATTTTTTTTCCGTCGCGCACTCAGTCGCTTAGCTGTGTTTCGAGATCTGTGTTTGTCCTTTGTCGCCCTTTTTCCCCTGTCCAGGGATTAATATTGTCATTCTTGTACAGCTCGCTTGCACTTTTGCATTTATTGCATTATCCTATTTTAGGATGTGTTTCAGGTACACATGCACATTTCTTAATGTGTTCAATGAGGCGAAAAAGTGTAAAGTGAAACAGACTAATGCTTGTACTCATTGCAATGTTACCTAGGGCGTCTAGCGACCGGGAAAACCGGGAATTGTCAGGGAATGTTATTGTCAAAAAGCTGAGCCCGGTCAGGGAAACTGAGCGGGAAACGCCACTGAGTGCCTTGAGCAAAGCGTTGAGGATTGGGGGGCAGAAAAATATGCAAGAAATTCTGCTTAGAGCGGAGCGCGGGCTCTCCTCACCCAATGTAGCGTGTGCTGCCCGATGCAAAGGGGACAGCCGACAGATCCAGTCCAAGCCTTGGATTGGATTGGATTAGATTGAGGGCACGACACTAGACTAGATCCAGTGAAAGCTACTAGATTTAGTAATAAATGGGAAACCCACAGACCCCAATCCAAGCCTTAAGCCGAAAGTGTGCATCTGGCGGCCATGCAGCTATTTAATTATTGCTGTATGCGGTTGAGCGTCGTGTTTTCATGGTGTTTCCAGAAGTGCCTCTTCACTGACAATGTCGGCGGCAAGAAAGTGCTCCTTTAGTTGGGAATGGACCTAACCTGAATATTTCGGAATGTGCAAGTTGGATTAGCCTCGTGCAAAATGATCCTCACAGTGCTCAATGCTCAATGCCTTGTGTTGTAATGATCTTATATATTTAACAGCCTTTACAGTGGTCAGGGAATTTCACCTGAAATTATCAGGGAAAACCTGGAAAAGTCGGAGATTTTCAAAATAATAATTTGCTAGACACCCTGGTTACCACAAAAGAGGTTTGCACATAGTTTGTTCACTGCACAAAACAGGTTTTTGCAAAATTTCGTTGCCAGACAAAACAAAATCTTGCTCTTAAAACATGTATGGTATGTCTGGATAAAATAACAAGGAACCAGGATGTGTACCCTTGGCAGACTGCTTTTATGTAATCTATTTTTCTTGACCTGACCTCCTCATTCTGTGGTTCTATGGCTCTACTTCAATTGAGTGGCAGCTTGTGCCACTAAGCTATGGCTACTTTAATGCGGCACCGGTAGCATTTTGAATTGCATGGGGTGAAGAGGCTATTTCCCCCAGATGTTGTTTGGTGTTGTGGTTCACAAGACAGGACACGAAAAGCTCACAAATTTCCCCAGATTTCCAAAATCTGGTGAGGAATTTCTCCATCTGGCAACACTGTTCTATGGCGAGCCCCTGAATTAATAATACCCTATTTTTACTGCAGTAAGGTGGTGAGCTGAACGTCTTGGTACACGGAAGACACGGTGAAAACAGCAGACGATGAAGCAAGCGCACTTGTGTGTCATGTGCAATATGTTTTGTCTTTGTCAAAGTGAAAACATCTTAGGCTGCAACACGGGAGTGAATCTTTATTTCTTGAATATTTTGCCATAGTGTTCAGGGCTCTTTGTTTGCTGCTGCTTCTGCCCCCTCATGAAATGCATGTTTTGTGGAAATCTTTAAAAGCAATAAACCTGAACTCAAGCTTGATTACTCTCGAGGTCCAATTTTGGTCAAGGTAGAAGCGAGAGAATTCTTGGCTGCTGATTGGACGTGGCGCCACAGCTTGCACGTAATCAACCAATCGGAAATTTTTGATTTGTACGCAAGTTCACAATTGGGCACTGTTTTGGTGAGAACGTCTCGCCAACATACAAATACAAGAGAGGTCCCGCGGCCTCTGATGCGCTTGTTCTTAGTACTTCTTCATCCACCGGTCAATGCCAGCTTTCAGTGCGGCTGCAGAACTAGAGATTCACAAAAGAAGCACGAGTTGTCAATGGCTTCTAACATAAAATAGCAGACGGTCACAATTTGAGCCTGCATCTGATCTCGCTCACTGCTGCGCTCGGTTCGTAGGCAGACGATCAACTATTTTTCTCATCCTTTAGCAGACAACTTGCATATTCTTTGTTTCATTTCCATCTGCGAATGACGCTCCGTAGTGCCAGAACCATGTTCTTCGCTCGCATTGGCAAACGGTCTACAGACGTTACCTTAGCTCGCTCTGCGAGAGGTGAATTCTATCTCGCAGTGACCAAAATCAGACACCAGAAGTAGAGTCCTTGTTTTTGAGAGTGTTATTCTCTCGTGTGCCCTACTTCTCTTTCGCTCGTTAAATACCTTTACACATGGATAACTACCGTAAAATCCCGTAAGGGCGCCCTCCCCGAAAGATCGCCCATCCCGTTTTTCTGGCTAAATATCAGGAACATAAAAATTCGGAAGCATCGCCCACCCTCCGATTCCCGTTGGACGTCAAGCGATTTCTGACGGGAATCGCACATCAACGGCGCGATCGGGCGGTACCGGTGTGTCCGAGAAGCGAGTTCATAGCGGGTTCCCGCGATTTTGTCTGCGATCTGCGCGCGATATTGGTTCGCGTAACACTCTGTTTGTTTTGCGTGTATATTGCATCGTGAAATGCAAATCTGCTGCGTTCGCGATTTGCGGTATCCGTTCCCGAGTTAGTAGCAGATTCCCGTGTGTTTGTCCGCGATCTGCGCGCGCGATATCGATTTTCAGCTGATTTTTAGAATCACACGCGCGAGTTGTTCTTGCGTGTATTTTGCATCGTGAAATGCGTTTCTGCTGCGTCCGCGATCTGCGTTATCCGTTCCCGTGAGATGCGGGTCCTCGGCGGGCTTCCGCGAGTCCTTCGCACAGTGAACCACGAATCTGCTGCATCGGCCACTTGCGGTATCCTTTCCCGTCACACAGGAGTTTGTAGCGAATTCCCGCGTGTTTATCGCATTGTGAAACGCAAATCTGCCGTGTCCGTGATCTGCTGTATCAGTTCCCGCATCACGTGGTTTGTAGCGGGTGCCCCGGCGCTTATCATTAATTTTTGATAAAGTTTTGCTGTGGCATCCCCAAAGATAGCCCACCCCATGCTTTTCACCATTTATCGTTTCATTTCGGGTGGGCGTCCTTACGGGATTTTACGGTATGCCAATTGCTGTGCCCGCTGCGGCCGCTTTCGGTTGCACTCATTCGGCCGTCTGCTTGCACGAACCGCAGGCAAAGACGTTGGCATCTCGGTGGAACTCCCTCCGCCAGCCATCCGCAAGCCCGTCTGCCTCTGGACAGGGAAGCAGATCTTCAGCCTCATCATACGACCCAGCCGGTCGTGCCCGGTCCTGGCCAGCCTCCGCGCCAAGGGCAAGTCCTACACTTCGGGCGAAGAGATGTGCGCCAACGACGCCTACGTGCTCATCCGCAACAGTGAGCTCCTCAGTGGGACCATGGACAAGGGCACCATGGGCTCCGGCTCCAAGAACAACATCTTCTACATCCTCCTCCGCGACTACGGTGACCAGTATGCGGCGGACGCCATGTGGCGCCTGGCACGGATCGCGTCCTTCTACATGCAGAACCGTGGGTTCTCCATTGGCATCGGCGACGTGACACCGGGCGCTGGGCTGCTGAAGGCGAAGCACGACCTTGTCAGCGAGGGCTACGCCCGCTGCGAAGAGTACATTCAGCAGCTGAAGTGCGGGAAACTCCAGGCGCAGCCTGGGTGCAATGAAGAGGAGACGCTGGAGGCAGTCAGCCTGAAGGAACTGTCGGTGGTCCGCGATCACGCAGGAAAGGCATGCCTCCGCGAGCTCCACAAGACAAACAGCCCGCTGATCATGGCGGTGTGCGGATCCAAGGGCTCCTTCATCAACATCAGCCAGATGATTGCGTGTGTCGGGCAACAGGCCATCAGCGGACACCGAGTTCCGAACGGGTTCGAAGACCGTTCGCTGCCGCACTTTGAGCGCAACCGACCGCACTCCGCAGGCACGGGGGTTCGTCGAAGACAGCTTCACTCCGGGCTCACGCCGACCGAGTTCTTCTTCCACACGATGGGCGGCAGGGAAGGCCTTGTGGACACGGCCGTGAAAACCGCGGAGACGGGCTACATGCAGCGACGGCTCGTCAAGTCCCTCGAAGACCTCTGCTCGCACTACGACATGACGGTGCGCAACTCGTGCGGGGACATCGTGCAGTTCTGCTACGGCGCGGACGGCCTGGACCCGGCCGCCATGGAGGGCAAGGACGACACGCCGGTCGACTCTCGGGCGCGTCATGGAGCTGACGCGGGCTCGCGAACCCTGCCGCGGGGAAAAGCCGCTCGACCAAGAGGCCATCCTGCGGATCGGTGAGGAGGTCCTCGGCAGCAAGTCGTACGAAGGTTGTGGAGAGAGCTTCCGCGAGGCCCTCTCTAAGTTTGTGCGCGGGTATGCGGCAAAGGTCGCAAGCACGCGGGTGCGGCACGGTCTGGACGGTTCCGGCGACGCGAGGCCGCCGGTGCTGTGGCAGCTGGACCGGCTGACGGCCTCGCAGCTGCGCAGTTTCTTTGCCACATGCCGGGAGAAGTACTTCCGCGCAGTCATGGAGCCAGCGACGGCAGTGGGGGCGGCTTGCGCCCAGAGCATCGGCGAGCCGGCCACGCAGATGACCCTCAAGACGTTCCACTTTGCGGGCGTGGCATCCATGAACATCACGCAAGGCGTGCCCCGCATCAAGGAGATCATCAATGCCAGCAAGGTGGGGATTCGCGTCTTGTTGGTCCCTCGAGTTTGAGCAGAGTGTGAGTTACCATATGAGTGCGAATGGAAATTTTCATACACACTGTAATTTTGAATGCAAAGCACAGATAGTATAGGATTGTTTTAAAGCGATAGCTTTAAATGGGAACTCTGCATGGGCTTTGCTTGCTAGTGCTAGTTACTCTGTAATGAGGCCATGGGACGGTGTCAGCAGTGGAGCAGAGCTGTTGGTTTGACGTCGTAGCGTGCGCAACCAATGGTGTTGCACCGTGCGGTGAGGGGAAGGGTTAAGCAGTGCACTAACACTATCCTCTTCTCACAGTATGGTAGTAACTGCATATTAGTGCTTTTGCACTTTCATTGCTTTTGACGAAATGTCTAAGCTAAGCAATCTTTTCCCTATGCATTAGTTGTTTTTTTTTTATCTACTTTGTTTGTTTTGTCTGCTTAAATTTTTTCACAATATCCTATCAAAAAGTATGGTACAATGATTGTCTGACCTCTGTAAACAGCAGAGTGCAATCATTCTAAAATCTTATCAGTGTTGTAAATTGTTTACTGAAAATTAGAAAGGATTCATTAAAGTAATTGCCAATCACAAAATCTTTTAGTCCACATTTTTCAGGTATCTTACGTCTCACAATTTTTTAATTTATGAAATATTGGACCCCCAAAAAGTATAGATTCAAATTCTAGATTCAAACATACTTGGAGCAAAACTTGGTGTTGCGATAAACGATTGAAGTTTGAAAAAAACTGTAGAAACATTTCCCCTCAATAGGTGCTTCTGCTTTTGTAAATAATGTTGCAGAGGTAATGGTTATCCGATACATACCTGTCGGCTCAGTTCTTAAGCGCACTGTTATATTTGATTTACTATAAAGATTTGCATCTACAGGTCCAACACGATACAAGCATAGTCTAGTTGGAATAGGCGTAAGAGGAAGGAGAGGGGCGGTCAAAAACACGCCGCGACGCACTGCCCCAGTGCAAAGTTCTCAAAAGATGTTTACTTAGTATCAGAACCAAAAGCACTTTTTTATGTTCGGGTAAATCTGGACACGAATGCATGTGGGTGTATTTTGTGTGTGCATGTTCTCCCGTTCTTGCACGTTTCAGTTGGTTTTCCCCGGTACCGAGAGTGTGCCCTAGCTGGGGGTTCGTGGCCCCTCTCGTCACACGATGGAACAGTTTCTGGAGTCATTTACGAACCGGCGACGGAAGCATGGTGCCCAGAAGGTGTCTCTGACGGGCATTCACACTTCGAAAATGGTCCCAAAGTGGCAACAAATTACGTTGCGGGAGCCGCTGTGTCGCAACTCCTGCGGTTGGTTGTAGGCAGAGCCGTGTATCCAGAGAGTTTGGTCAATGGGAGGCGCAGGCAGAGCCAGGGCGTGCACCAGACGCAGAAAGGGGGCTTGGCATGCTCTCTTGGCCAACCAGAAGCCGAAAAGAGTCCCCTAGTGGTTATAGCGAGAAACAGTTTTAATCATAGGTATATGGTTTTAATAAGCGCGTAAGAGCTAAATGTAGTTACCCTTCATGGTTGAAAATAGGGTGCATGTGATGTTTCAATCATGATCAGGCAGAAAGAAATAAAAGTGCCGCTCAAGCTCTGTTTTGTTCGGACAGAGTGTGTCCGCTCAAACGGCAGATTCCCGGCCCTTGGCGCCTGGCGCACGGATTATGTCGATCGTTCCGCTAGTCGCACTGTTCCAGAATGACTTTGGATGACCGTGATTGAAGCATCACGTGTACCATATTATCAGTCAGCGAGAGTTACTCCGACGCACTTGTTAAATTTGTTTCGCGACCACCGCCAGGGTTTTATTTCCGGCTTCTGGTTGGCCACATTCGAATTTGTGAAGACGCCCGGAACACACCCGGCACGCTTCAGCCAACGGCGCTCCTGAATTGTCTCCTATATTTCCCAATGAATGGCCAAACTCTGTACATATATGGCTCTGGTTGTAGGAATTACGGGAGAAAAGAGTGGCAAGTGCGAGGATTTTTGTTTCATCCCAACTAGAAGCTACCGTAGCTTCCTTTGGACCCTCAGCCAAAGCGACCCATGGCAAAGCTGCCGCGATTCACTCTCTGCCGCGCCACTGTCAGGAAACGAGGATGTGATGAACGTGCTAGTCAGAAATGCATTCCTGGTACCGTGCCACCAATCGTATACAGGACCGCAGCGCCTACGACGTATTCCCGACCGGTGCACTTGTCGCGTCATCGTTCGCGGTGCCTCGAATTTTGCCCGAGAACGTCGTGCTCGTGCTCGTCTCGCGTCACCCACCCCCGATCCTGTCAGCAACCCCGCAGTGGATCTGGGTGCAGGAGGTGCCCGTTCTGTCAAAGGTAGCTGTCCGGGATCGGTGGTCCGCGGAAGCTTTGGCAGTCGGGACGCCACGATAGCGGCGACGCTTTCGCTTCGCTCTTTCTTGCCGGAACTTCCACGGCCGACCGCCGAGACCGCACCGTCCGACATCTCGGCGCATCGGCCCTCGCAATGCGCTTCGTTGCCACTTTGGGACTGCTTATGATGTGCGGTCCGCACGAAATGTTGAACATATTGGTCGAAGTCGCGTTAAGAAGGGTTCAGTTTTGGTCAAGGAGAGATCGAGAGGTTGCTCGGCCGCCGATTGGGCATGTCGCCGCGGCTCTCTGCCGGCCGCGCGTCGTTGGCCTGAGAGTTCTCGCGCCCCGGACGTGCCTCTGCCGAGCACTCTCGCATCCCTGGGTCGATGTTGGCTTTTGCGCGGCAACGAAACGGCTCGAAGAACGCAGGGTCGTTGATCGCCTTTGTCGTAAAATAACGGCCGATTACAACTTCGGACCGTATCCGATATAACTTCTATGCGGCACTCCGGTCCGCGTTGCGACGATCCACTTTTTTCGGTTCCGATAGCGGACAATGTATATTTTGTTGTTCTTTTGTTTCATTTTCACTCATGTATAGTGCTTGGTAGCTGACAACCCACGTTTTCGCTCCCATTAGTGTGAACCTGTGAACGATATCTTGGATCGCTATGTGAGAGGCAAATTAGACCTCGCTTTCATGGTGACCAATATTGGACCCCAGTAGATGCCACTGGGACGACTGAGAGTGATAAAAGTGTAGGAAGCATGGGTCCCTGGTCGAAGTTGCCGAGTTCTGTTATCAACGGAGCCACTTTCCATGTTTCTGCTTTTCAGCAACACCAAAGATGACGTCAGTAACTAGTCATCTCCCTGCAAAGAAAGGGGGAAAGTGGTAGACGCTGATCATCAACATGGTGGAACGTGGCTTACAAGAAGTGACATTTCAAACCGTTTTATAGGATGTCAAACGCGCCAATCGAAGACCCGTTCCACGTGTCCTCTGCCCTTCTCCCTCCCGCAGAACATCAGCACCCCGATCATCACGGCGGCCCTTGCGGTGAACCAGGATGCGGAGTATGCCCGGCGTGTCAAGGGGCGCATCGAGAAGACCACGCTGGGGAGGTGTCGGAGTACCTGGAGGAGGTCTTCCTGCCGGACGAGTGCTTTGTGCTTATCAAGCTGGACCTGGATCGAATTCGCCTGCTCCAGCTGGAGGTCAACGCAGACACGGTGAGTGTGCACCCTAGAAGCACTCCCAGAGAATGTTCCTCAAATACATGGCCTTCATGGGGTCAACTTTCGGCGCTTTTGTGCCCGTGACCAGGTCACGGTGTCCACGTGACATCCTCGGAATTTCAGAAGGCTCACCATGACATGTGAAGACGTTGCGTGCGTTAGTGTGACGTCATCAGCCCGATGGTCATCACAGGACACTGACATGGTGTCGCCCGACATCACTGATCGGCATGGTCAGCATCAAACGACCCCACAACATCGCATCACACTGACGTCACGTGGTCACATAACATAAAATTGTCACCGTGTACTTTCCTTGTGGTCACATGGTCCCTGACATTGAGTAGCACCGTGACATCACAGAGGATCTATAAATGCTATGCATTTAGAGTACCTTTGAGATATGTACCCAAAAAACTGGCAGTTTTTTTTTAGCCGCCTTAACACAAAAAGTTTTTCCCGAGAGAAAAAAAAAAACATTTAGCCCAGTATTTGTGTCACGGAATTCATTTGAGCAAATCCACAACCTGCTTATATTTTGGGGTCGATCGAATTGCTCCCAACTTGAAAGGAGGCTCACAACGTAAATATTGTTCTGCAAGCTATTTGGGGCAAAGTTGACCACATCGTTTCATGCTCCTCCCCCATCGCTGGCTCTGCCGCCGCCGCGCCGCTTTGGTGGTCCACAAAGCCCACAAGTGAGAGCCAGTATGTGTAGTCCGCTTTCTGTCGCCACACTAAGGGAAGTCCCCACTCCAGGAGTAGTCGTCAGTTGCAAGCTCCACGGGCAGTGGGCGATTGCATTCTTCGCGACGCATACTGTCGAGGCCACACGATCCCCGGCTTCGACAGAAAACTGCAAACAGCAAGCTCCTGAAATGCGGCGCACATAAAATTTTATGAGCTCGAGCGTGCCGAGAAAGACTGGTAAGGACAGCAGGTGCAATAGACCTTCCAGGGAAGAAGGGTATCCGAATGGCGGTACCCACCGAAGATTCACACTGAATTCTGCCGCGCGCCTCGGGACGGCGCAGCATGACGGGAAGGCCGCGAGGCGCCGCAACCGCCCCTCACACACCGCGCGAGCGAGTTTGCTTTTGCGTTCTCCGACCTCCGACCCAGGATAGCTGAGCTGGCAAAGCACTCACAATCTCAAGATGGCTAGTGGAAGCTCGAATTTAGCGGCAGAAGCATAAATCTGTCGATTCCGTGCCTTCCCAGGTGTGCTACTCCATTGCCACCTCGAAGCTGCGCATCAAGGGCCAGAACCTGAGCGTGGTGGGGTCCGCTGTGATCACGGTGCGTCCCACGGAGACGGCCAAGATGTCCCTCTACTACGCCCTGCAGACCCTCAGGAGCAGCTGCCCAGCGTGGTCATCAAAGGCATCCCCTCCACCTCCAGGGCCGTCATCCACGCCGACGACACGGTCGGTCTCTCCAACAGTAGAAAGGAAATACTCCGACCGAAGCCCTCAAAAGAGTGACCCTACATTTCAAAAACCCGCTCAGTTTCTTTTTCCGAGGCGACCGAATCGTGCGGGGAGGCGGCGGCTCTCGTCTTTGCCTGCCAAGAAAAACCTCCTTCTACGGAGGTGGCTTTCATGAATCGTCGGGTGGCGTAGGGCCTGGGCATACGCGGATGTCGAGGCACCCAAGGACTCATTTAAATTTCCCTAAGTGCGCCAGACGTGCCACGACTCCTGGAAAAGTCTCTTACAAAAGTCAGGCTCGCTCTCTACCGCTTTATTAGGGCTTTTGTCGGAGTATCTCCCCTTTATCGCTATACTTCCACCCAACCAGACGGATTCCTGTGCAAGACGTTTACATTCCAGCGTCAGTCTCTTTGTCGCTCGAATCCTGCCGGCAGGACGTCTCCGTCCGGCGTGTGTACCTACGTCCTCATTTGTGGTTCTTCCCTTTTTGTCCGACGACGACTACCTCCGGTCGTGCCGCTCCCTGCCACAATCCTTATGGTGGCAAAGCAGCGGAGGTGCAAATGGCAGACGCCCGCTCTGCTGTTGTCCACTGCACTCGTCGAATGCGTGTTTGAATGCAAAACGCCAGCGTCCTGTGTTTGGCATTCGCGTTCGACAGCTGGAGTGGAGACAAAGGAGCTAGCTCTACCTCTACCCACTAATCATTCCAGTCGGAGCTCAACGCTCTGCCACCCGGTGCACTCTAGTGTCTCCTCTCTCTTTTCTGCCGCCTAGTCTCTTTTGTCGGAACTCCCGCAACCAACCTTCGGGAATGCGACGTCCGACAGCATGCCACACCGGTGTTTGTGACGTAATCCGTCGCCACTTTGAGACCACTTTCGATCGGGCTGGAAAAAAATCAGGATTTATTTGATTTCGATCGGACTAATTTGATTTAATTCACTATAGCTAGAAATAGTGACTTTATCGCTACATCTATTTCTAAACATGGCAGATTGATGATCAATCCATCCAATCATTGATAACAATGCAGAAGAAACAATTACCTTAAATTTGACGTACAGTTTAACTAACAACTTCTCTTTTATGTAACCCCCCATACTAGAATGAAAACAGCTCGATTTTTTAGTTAGAAGAAAGCTTTAGTTGCTTTTCTTTCACATTCTAATTTGCTCGCAATAAGACACTTCTTTTTCTAGTTTTTTTGTTTTTTTCCTTTTTAAATTTCTGATCTGTTTGCAATAGGACGTTACGTAACGGTAGGTTCAGCTCGATATAAATCTTTCTTGTTCCACGATTCTTTGGATTTTAGTACAAAACTAATGCACATAGAAAGCCGTAAAATAATTAAAAAAAACAGTAAATAAAAACTATTTTTGGCATTATTTTTGCGGTAAAGGTTAGATTTAAATCATCCTAGTAAAGTTGGTTAGATTCAAATTACAATTTCAATTGGGATTTCAATCATGGTTTAAGAAGGACATAAAACTAAATCTAAATTTTTGTTTTTAAATCATTTTTTAGTATTGATATTTTTGGTTTTAGTAACTAGTTATACACCCTTGCACTAAATTTTATAACCATGCACCAAATAGTTACGCTGCTAGAAAATATTTTCAACACATTGTGAGGCAGTAACAAAGTAAAGGAGTTCAGTGTTTGAATGCATTTTTCTCAGTTCCACTTTTTGCTGCAAATTTCATACGAAGAAATCTTTTGTTCCGAAGGTAAAAGTAGTCCGATACCACAATTAACATGTTTCTGAACTCAAATTTCTGTGGGAATCAAGCTATCTACTTTATTTTTTGTTGGAGAGAAAAGTTATGTTTTCAAAAATTGACATAAGACAGATATGCATCTCGTATTTTGAAGTAATCACTCTTCCTGAAATATTTATGTAAGAGTTATAAATAGGAGTGTGCAAATATCAAAATCTTTCAAGCAAATGCTAATCGAATAGTAAATGTTACGAACCGAATTGAATCGAATATTTTTGAATATGAATAGTAGTTCCGAATTAGAACATTTTTGAAAACAAATATTTTCTATTTGATGGAATTAAGGGGCCCTGCAATCATTATTAAGCCGTCCTATCTTTTTTTGGTGGTTTCCACGTCCCTCGGGGTTCGGGCAAGCTAGACGGGCACGGAGAGAGTCACTGCTAAATATCAAAAGTGCCATTGTTTTAACCTGGACGCGACGCGGAAACCTCCTCCTCCACCGACGAGCGCCACCCTGCGTAGACTTAGTGTCCTGGGCCTACTACTCGTCAGAGCCGCTAAAAGCTTTTTTTTTTAGTCAAGATACAAAATATAAGTGCTCGCGAACTGCTTTCAAACATGTATGAAAGAAGCTTTGAACGGTATTTTAGATCAGAAAAGAAACAAAATGCAGCTTATGGGGGCACGGAAACAAGAAATGACCCGTCGACACACCCGCCTACCAAGCAGCGGAAAGGCGAAAGATATTATAAAGGGCTGGTGGTGTGAGGAGGTGAGGCGCCGATGAACGGCGCAGCGCAGAAAGGTTTCCCGATGCGACACAGCGCCGTTCGGCGGCATGGCAGCGCGAAGGGCTCCCCTGGCCCCAGTACTGGCCTCACCCGTGCTTGCTGCTCGCTTGTGCCGGGGCCTACGCAAGTGTTATGCCGAACAGCTTAATCGCTGCAGCAAATGCAATGCGAGTCGCCCTGCGCCGCCGCTTGCATATAGCCTATCCAACACACGGTTTAGTGGCGCCCTCTCGAGCCGTCGACACGAAGTGCGGTAGCCGTGAGCGCTCGATGAGCTCACTATACCTCCCAGTTCACGGCCACTCAAGCCAGGACCTACGACGTCATGAAGAAGGTTATTTTTTGCTTGTTTTTGTAATTCTAATTTTTCTATAACTTTTAAAATAAAGCGAACTTTGCTAAAAGAAAAGTTTCATTAAGTTACTACGTTCAATGCGCTCAGGTTCGGTGCAAATCGAAAAATCAATCAAAACGCTGTTGCAGGACCCTTTAAGGGAGACACTGCTTTTTGAAAAAAATATACTAAGAAAACATTTTTTTTAATTGTGGTTTTTGAAGATTTGTAGGCATTTATCCTTCTGTCCTGAACAATTTTCATTAAATAAGTCTCCCATCTATAAATATTGTCTTGGAAACGAAGTGAACAATGGGTCAGTGGACGTCTATTGATATTATTTCTGAATGAACTATTTACACCCTTTACTATTTTATGGAAGCCACATCTCCACTTGCGCATTGCTGTAGCCTCTCATACTTTTTTTTTCTTTTAAGTGTATGTGTGACATGTGCAGGGGTAGTGACATCTGGCGCCAATTGCGCCTGTTTTGATACAATTGCTGTTCTTACTTTGATACAATTTACTGCGCCTAGTTGTGCTAAAAACGCGAAATCGGCCAAATTGCGCCAGACTGCGCCACTAGCAACTTAAAAAAAAAATGTTTGTGGCGACACTCAGGTTTAGCGGGAAACGAGAGCTTGGTTGGCAACATCCAATCTCGCTCGGGAAAGTAAAAGTACACGGCACTGTGGGTATAGGGTGCGCGCAAGCAACCACCAGATTGGGAAGATTTCAGCTGTAGTACCCTTCTATACCTATGATACATGCATATTTTTCTAGGGGTGTGCAAATATTGAAATTTTTCGAATACGAACCAATACCAATAAGACAAAAAATGGGCTTCGAATATCGTAATCGACATACAGAATGGCGTGTCTAGTAACAAAAAATTGCAAAACAAGACGAATAACAGTAGGTTTTTTATTGCCTTTTTAAATATAAATCAATGCAACTGCATTTTACTTTTGTTGCAGTTGGCTAAAGATACCTATAGTAATGCACTCGTTAAAAATTATCGTGTAGGAAAATTAAGTGCTCGACGTGTTCAGAAAGTAAGCGCTTCCCTACTGCCGTCACAACATTTCTGCCAGTAGAAAGACCCTTTCACCGAAAGCTGCAAAATTTCACCGAAGTTCAAAGAAGTTTGACATATGGACAGTAAGCCGTTCAAGCCGCTGCACAACAAATCGACTGTTCTGGGAAACAAATAAATATTAAAAAGTACTTTATGTTATACTTTACAAGTCGGTAACCAATGCCTACACAACATAAAAAAGAAACTATGCACTTCTTAACGCTTTCGTTAGTTAACAATGGGAACCAATGATGCTAATAAACCCAACAAACATTGCACTTTTCCCACGCCAAGTAAAGTCAACTAGTTTTTTTGTTGTTGTTTTTTTTCGGCGCATGCGCACGAGAGCTGGATTTCAGTCGAACCTTTGTCAAACATCACGTTGAAGGTCCGAAAAGTCGAACCTCGGCCGAACTCCCAACCTGCGCGAGCGGCAGTTGTTGTTGGTCAATATGGCGAGGAAATGTTCTGCCTCGCACATAGCCTTTTCTTAAACATTTATACTAGATTACACTCGGAGATTTATTTTATATTCCTATTTCACTCCCGAGGTTTATTTCATTGTATTAATTTACAGAACGTGCAATTACATCACATATCGTTATAAAAAGTGTCACACAGCAAAGGGCTTGGTGAAAAATAAACCGAAACTGATCCTGTTTGCTGCCATCGGACAGAGTAGTGTCTGAGCCGACCCGACAACGCACGCAGTGCTGTTATCGGCTCTTCTGTGAATCGCCTTTCTCAGTGAATAGATATATTCATAGGGGAATGCGTGGCAGGCGGTGTTTTTTCACAGTTACGTTGCTCGAATATTCGCAGTTTGTGCGACATATTCGCGCTTTCCCTGAATATTCGGCTTACCGAATATTCGGGAACTTCTGAATATGCAATTTTCAGAATCGAATACATTTCGAATAAAGAAAATATCTCGACCCGTATTCGAAATTTTCGAATATCTCGCACACCCCTACTATTTTCCCAATTTTCCTACTACTTTACGCTGTCATTTGTGACTGCATGCTGCCGTGCGCTGTCACGCAGTCTTGGCTGTCTGGCCGCGGGAGGTACGACGCACAGGCTATCAAGATGAGCGAACTAAGTATTTCTTTCGTTTTGAGAGCTAACCTTTTCTTAAAAGTGCCATTGAGCACCTCCATTGTGTAATTCTTCATTCGTGTCCGTAATCTTCGTCAAAATGAAGAGCGATGTCGCTGTGAGTACTTTTCGGTTATCACACACGTGCTTCCAGTGCGTGAACAATCGGAATGAATCAGTCACACCCATTTTTGGCGTGCATGTGCTGCTCATAGTTTCTCTACCAATTCACTTTTTACCTTGCGACTCACTATTTGTGGGGAGTTTTTTTTTCTATCTGCACGTGCTTTCTACGAGTGTCCGATCCATGTCTGGCTGTAGTAAACCGTGCTTCCCTGTTCATGCTCTCGAATCACCGCTTTGACAAAGTTTTGCACTACAATTGCGCTTTGGCACCAGTTCGTATAAGCTTGAGGTACCTGGTGCCCACCTAACTTTGCAGCAAGCTTGCGTTTCTTGTCCTCATCTATGCGCATTGGACTCGCGTGTGCCTTTTCCGTTTTTGTTTTTTTTATATATATATTTTATCTCGGTGCGTATCGGCGCTGACGCACTTATGGGAACCAGGGTGGGAAAAAATAACAATAAAAAAAAATCAGATTCATATGATCGAAATCAGATATTTTATGATTTAAATTGCTGATAAGGTGCTCTAACATTTTCTGCTCCTAATCTGCTCCAAACTGTAGACTTTTATGCTTCGAAGTTGCTTTGAAATGCATAAACTGCTGCTCCGAAACGAGAATTTTGTGCTCCTAAGCTGCTCCAAAGTCTAGATTTTTCTGCTCCAAAAAGTGCTCCAAAACTTGTTTCACCTGTTTCATCCCTGCATGTGCAATAAGGGGTACAAATATAATAAATAGGGCATCAGGCTTTTTTAGGTGCCTTTTGGGCATCCTGCAATAAGTCATTTTGAAACTGGAGAGTTCAAGTCTCGTAAAACATTTATAAAGCATCCTAGGGCTTTTCATTTATGCCTTTTGTATTCCACATGTTTTAGTTCACTGATATATGTTTATTTTCTTATTTCAATTTGTCTTAATCCTTCCCTTAAACTTTGCAAATTAAATTTTCAATACTAATAAAACTAACTAGGTGACATCAACAGCTTTGCTGGTCCTTCATCGTCACATGAAGTGGAACGGCTCTACAATTTTTTGTCTTCGCGCCCTCACGCCCGCGTCCTCAAAAATGAAGAAACTAAGAGTGTGGGACACGACTGTACTGGGTCAACAATGTCGATCACGCTCGTCTTCCGATGACCTATGTGAGCCTCCGTCGCATTCTCGTGATGGAAGGTTTCGCTTTGCCGATTACCCCCGTTTAAACGAGGTTTGCAGAGACAACCATTTAGCTTTTCAGAAAACGAACGACGTAAGAACCGCTTAGTAGCAGGGTTTCTGACACGATAATCACCCATAATCCCACAATTTTCCGAATGGACCGGGTTGCCCTTAAAGGAGCTGCGCAGCAGTTTCAGTGCTTTGCTTAACTAATGTGGGAGTGGGTAACCCTGATAATTCAAAGTAAAGAACGAAAACCGTTTCCGCCTTCGCATGTCCCAGTTTTTACTTTAAAAATGGACAACGCATTGAGGTTTTCGGCGCCACCGAACTCCTTCACCAACTTCCGAGTCACGCGCGCTGTGGACGCCGCCAATGGGGAAGGCACGGGTTCCGGTGAAGCTCTCCTTTAGAGCCAACAGTGAGCCGGCGTAGAACTCATCCGCTTTCGCTGACCGCTTTTTGACCACGTGCTGGCAGGCGCAGCCACGAAAGCGAGGAGTCTCATCCGGGTCCGGCCATACCCATCCGGCCCCGTCCCCCTCCCTCCGGGCTAGTGGCGTGCTCGTTCCACTGCCGCACGGTTTTGTGGACCTAGGATAGATGGCGCTACCGAAACTCAGTATATAAAAGCTTTGTCGATGATACCAGGTTTTTTGACGCATTTACATTAAGGTTGGAACGACAGGTGATTTGCAGAAAAGTTACCTTTTATCGGCAGGTATTCGCACAACTTGCCATCTTTCTACAAGCATTCCCCACTGACGCCATGCCGCAAGTGTTTCTGCGGTCGCCGCTAGCGGCTGCAGGCTCACCGAATATTTCTAACTTTTGCCTCGCGATTACGCGGCGGAATCGCAACATTTCGAAGCGAAGGGTGTGCCTTCTGCCCATTGACGATGGTGAACAATGTCAAACGAAGCGCGACGGAGTGGCCAGTTGGTCTATTCATAGCTAGCGAAAACAAACAGCGCAGGGACAAAGCGCCGGTGTGTCTACCGCCTTCTACCTCTGTCCTTGTCCTCTGCGCCGTTTGTTTTCCTAAAATGTCAAATGTAGAAAACGCCAATTCTTTCAACGTTAAAATTCATGCACAGCTCCTTTAAGCCTAAAAGTAAACACCCCATATAAAGCCATTGCATGATGTCAGTGCGAGGTTATGTCTCGCGCACGCCACGTAGTAGTGCAAGAAACTGTCACGCGACATCATGCGATACCCTTAGGTCATCGATGCTCCCTGAGGCTGGCCCTAGATTTAGAACCTAGCGACCCCAACAAAGCCAGACGCCGGTCTCTCCGCCCAGGGCCCGACAACGACCTACCGGCTGCTGGTGGAAGGGGACGGCCTCCGGAGGTGATGGCCACCTACGGGTGCTGGGCACGCGCACTCGTCCAACAACACGTCTGAGGTGGAGAAGTGCCTGGGCATCGAGGCGTGCTCCGGCCACCATCATCCGCGAGATTGGCGTGACCATGGAGAGCCACGGCATCAGCGTGGACCGGCGCCACCATGCTGCTGGCCGACCTGATGACCTTCCGTGGGGAGGTGCTGGGCATCACCCGCCACGGCCTGGCCCGCATGAAGGAGAGCGCCCTCATGCTGGCCTTCCTTGGAGGCACCGCCGACCACCTTTTTGACGCTGCCTACTACGGCCAGGTGGACGAGATCACGGGCGTCAGCGAGAGCATCATCCCCGGCGTGCCCATGGGCATCGGCACCGGCTTCTTCGACATGGTGCAACCGGGTCGACTGGAGGCCCCTCGCCGAGCCCCGCAGGCTCATCTCTCGACCGCGACCGAGTTTCACCTCAACGTCGCCGCTGCAAAGCGGTGATTCCAGTTCCAGTCGTGAACTTCGCCGTAAAGCGACTCAAGCTTCCGGTGCCCGTGGTTTTGCGGGAAGGATGGCGGGAAGCGACGAGGTTCTGGCCATCCATACATTCGCATGAACATAAAGTGACCTATGTTTCGGCTTTCGTGAACGTTGACATAAAGCAGTTTACGTGCCAGCTGTCCGAAGCCTCATGTGAAAGCTGACGAAGGTGACTTACGTGCCGGCTGTCTGTACTGTCGTGTGAAGGTCGCTCTGCACCGACTTACGCTTTCAAGCATCCGTTGGTTTTCCCGCACATTTTCATTTTTGGTTGAGACTGCTCCAGAAACAACTGTTTTCATGTCTGTTACTGGATTTGGGAGAGATTTTTTTTTTTATCCAGGTAATACTTTTGGTGTGCGATTGTTTGGTCGTGATGGCATAGCAGATATCTATAAAACCAGTCTTTCGCATATGACGTGCGTTGCTTCTTTTTTTTTTTTTGCTTTCCACAGAAACAAGTTTTTTTGGTCTGCCTTTTATAAGTATAATGGAGTTCTTTCGCCGCAGATGGATTTCAAACGCATATGCAGCAAATCGCCACTGTCCTGTGTCCTCGTGGAAAACAAGCATTTTCATTTGAGACACAAGTAATCTGAAAGTCTAAGTGCCTCGCTTCTGCGAAGTGCGAGGATTGCTTCGGCAAGATTAGCCACCTCTGAGCATTTTGAATGCAGATTACGCTGCCCATTGATGCGGGAACGCCAGGTTGTTTACTGCGGCAATTCGGGTGCTTGAGCAGGGCAGACATTTTGGGGACTAGTGCTTCCCCTACAGCACCTGCTGAGTTTCCTCGCGACGTCGCCTTGCATTTTGATGCCATGTTCACGATCAGTAATTAAAATATGGCAAACCAACCAAGCCCTAAAACGTGGTAGGAGCCCCGCTGTCACACAGATTCGGTTCATTCGGTCAGGGGCGACTGCGGCCGTTGAGGAGCGGCGTTTTTGGGTCTTCTCTTTTTCTTTCTCGCCTCAGGGATGGCGAGACCACGATCGCTTAATGGAATGCGCGAGGGTCTGCAAGCACAAATAGGAGTTACACTCAGGCTCAACCAGCAACAAGGCCGAAAGGTGTCACGGTGACGCAGACATGCCAACGTCGGGACGCAACGCACAAAGTGAGTCGTACAAACACCTCCCCCGTACACAATGTCACTGCTACTTCATGGTG
>JAZHYW010030668.1:0-21357 GCA_037355805.1 Ixodes ricinus | reverse complement strand
CAATGAAACTAACCCTCAATGTAACGTCGCCGTGTAGACGAAACCATTGGTCGATAAAACGTCGTTCGAGGGACCAGCGCATGATAGCCGCGTTACGAAAGAACAACAATTACTCAATACCCGGCGGGGGTTTGTACTTCGATCTGTTTAATACCCCTTCCACAGCTGATGATTCTGAAAGACCTTATATGTGAACGAGGAAAAGCAGCCCCTGTTGCGTTATATCGAAGCCTTCGTAATACTTTGTGATTATATTGTGCCACTTGTTTACTGCTTGGGTTATTTTTCTGGCATACATATGAGTGCAAACAAGTTCTGATAATGTGCTTGTTTAGTTTTTTTTTTTCCTGTTATTCTCTTCGACGAATGTTTTTTTTTTCCTGTTCCTGGATGCATTCTTGGTTTCACCTCTGGCGGAGTGTGAGTTGCGTAACTCAAACGGACTGGACTGCATAATTGTTGTTCGCTTGTTTGTGTGTTGCAACGACAAAATGTTTATTGTATCTTTATAATGCTGGCTGTCAAAAGCAAGTCCTACGACCAAGTCTAACAAAATGCAATAGTACTTGTAAATAAAGAAATAAATATCAACTGGTTCGTGCGATCATAATATAAGTACTGTTTCTATTTTCGTCCTTTTTTTTCTTTTGAAGTTAAGATGAGCTGCGAAAAAATCAAGAGTGATTCAAAATATTCTGATGTACGCAGAATGTATAGAATACAAATTCCGGCTGCTTTATCACTTAATCACCACGCAGATTAAAGCAATGATTTTGACATGTCACAAGTTTTTCCACGATCTTCCTAAAAAAGCTTGCCATTCTTAATCATTTCATCGCGAGTTAAAAAAGAGTGCCAGTGGCCACAAACGATCTTTCCTGAGCCCCTTCGTCACGAACGGTTATCCGTCCTTCCCGAAGCTTCATGGAGTTTTTTCCATACGCATTCACGTCTGTGGCGGATGACAGCTTTGTGAGCGCATGATGGCATAACCGAGAACCGCGCCGCCAGCCATCTTTGGTGAGAATATTCAAAAGCCTTTTTATGATATCATAATATCTGCTTTAATTGCGGTATTTTGGGGAAGATGTAGGCAAACTGTATTCTGAGATAATAGAAAAAATTTCATCACTTCTCCTAATTTAGTGGAAAGACAAGCGAAATTTAACATGGCGTCTCTTTTGTTTGGCGAGCAGACTTCAGATCAATAGACCCTCTCAATAATTCAGCCTGGGAACTTGGTTCAAAATCGTCGACTCAGTGTATGGCATCTGTGTAAAACGCTTGGCAGTTTTCCTTGAGGTTGGTGAGGGGAGAAGTTGAGCCAAAGTCTTGTCCATCGCTGCGCGTGAGCAGGAACCAGGTCCGCGACGAATGATACATCTGCGCATGCGCGGCGTCGACAGCAGCGCCACCACAGCTACCTGTCGTCAGAGCTGCGTGACAGGTTAAGAGCTCAGGGAAGCTCCTCCCACGTCGCCTCGTCACCAGCGTTCGCTCTGCTAAAGTGGAACGGGATGGGAGGAACCTCCCTGAATTTTAACCTGTCGACGACAAACGATGCCTCATCTTTTGAGGCGTAAGTAGAACACGACACGCGAATTAGATACCCCGCCTGAGTAAGCGTTCCTTTCGGACTGGGGGCCAATCCATCTCTTGGCACAGTTGTGACTCTGAAGTCTTAGGGTGGCGGAAATTTGTTCGAGGCGCTGGTGGGTCGCGGCTTTGTACTACTTAGTGTTCACACCATCGAAACTGAAACAAATTAAGGAAAAAATTGTACAAATTAATCGAAAAACCAATTCTCATCTTCCACTCAACGAGCGAAAGTGACGCTGCCCGATAAAATACAGTTTAACGGCCGCCATTAATTTGTCAATATTAACACCGCTTTTTGGGAACCGCATGGCACTGAATTTTAAGAAGGCTCTTTTAAACCGCTTCGGTTTCTGAACAGCACTAAATAACAGAGCGGCAGCAGTTTACCATCTACGTCACCGACCCGAGCGGGAACTTCAAATTCAGGTTCTTTTTAATAATATGTTTTGTCACAATTACAATTCTTTTTCTTATATTCTTTAGGGTGGGCTTATTAACATTCCTCTGGGGCAATAAAAATATATGAATTATGGGTTTTCGGCGACCCCTTAATTTGAAAGGTGCTTTCGCGGACGAGAGATTGTACGGTAAGCACGTCTCAAAGCGAGGAGCGCGGGATAGGGTTGTATTTATTTATTCACCTATTTATTCAATTAACTACATCGCCCTTACCACGGCATTATTGTAGGGGAAAAGGCAATAAAAAATACATATCGAAAATATAAAGGTTATACATAAAATATAGCCGTGTTATTCGGAAAAATTTCCAATGACATAAGGAATAAAAATAGTGACACATAAGAAAATTTACAACAAAATAAAAAGAGCAAATCGGCAAACACACCAGCAATCAAAATCACAAATTAACACGTAGCCAGACAAAAAGCTCTGCAGAACCGGAAAAAAAAAGACGAAACTGGGAGGAGACAATTTAATCTGGTAAGTTATTCCAATCATTTACAATTCTCGGAAAAAATGCATATTTAAATATATTTATTCTGCGCCTGTACTTGCGGACCTTTAGATGATGATCGGTACGGGGCGACACATAAGTTGGATCTTTTATGCATTGTTCCTCATGAATGCCATTTGGGCCATTGAATTTGTTGTAAAACAAGGACAGTCTCAGATATACTTCCGCCGGTCAGCAAGCAATGGCCAGCCTAACTCCTTACAAATAGCAAATGAGCTTTTAGAAAAATCAAAGTTAGTCAGCACAAACCGCGATGCTCGTTTTGTATGCGCTCTAGCTCATCCATACTTGACTTGGTGTGAAGTTCCCACGCGGTGCAAGCATATTCAAAAATCGGACGTATGTTTGTCGTATACAACGCTTCTCTAAGTTTTACGGGTGCCTTCCTAAATTTGGAGATATATAATTTACATGTGCGTTCCAAGACAACTCTCTGGAAACCAAAACCCCTAAATATTTATATTCCGCTACAACAGACCAAACTTGTACTACCTAGGAAATATGCTATGTTCAGAGGTCGCTTTTTTTTTTTCGAAAAACCTTACGAGATTTTATTTGTTGAAGTTGAGAGACCTTTTCCATGTTCGACACAAAACAAAAAACGAACCGAGGTCATTTTCTAAAAAGTCGGAATCAGCTTCCCATGAGACGTCACGGTAAACACAGCGATCATCGGCATATAGTCTTACATGGCTAGAAACATTCCCAGCAAGATCATTTATAAAGATATAAAAAAGCTGAAAAGCCGCGGTCCCAAGCTGTTCATACATCATACAAAGAACACGGCGTTCGCTGCTATATAATATATTAACAGTAGAGGGCGGCGGCTTAAGGGGGACAGACACATGCGCGACGAAACGTCCGGCAAGCCGTACGACGCGCCAGAAAGCGTTGGATGAACTGTGCACACGTTCCGCCACGTCGTGCAACCTAGAGTCACCGTATATTCAATGCGCTAGAAAAGGGGTCTCCAAACTTTTTGGCTAAATGACCGCATCGGAGATCTGGCGCTGTCTGGAGCCCAGGAAACTAAATAAGTAAATATAAATTAGAAAAAAAAACTAAATAAATAATTTTAGAAAAGTATTTAATCAGAAAATTCAAAGCTAGAGTAAAAAGAGGAATCTAAGGTAGTCGAATGCATATACTTTACTTTAACACTCGATATTTCGCAAACTATGACATTACACAACAAAATAGGACCCAGAAAACTCACCGGGCATAAAGCGAAGCGCGTAGGAACGTTGGCATATTCGCACAGGACAGAAGGCTAATGAGTACGATAGAACTGAAGCTGACAATATTGTCACGAATGACGTGATGAGGCGATAATAACTGAAGAAACTAACGTTTAATGGGGCGAACTTGTGCCCAAAAATAAAAAGGGAACAGAAGAAAGCAGAGCGTCGCGGGCGTCGAAGTCGGCGTGACAGCAGAGTCGAGCGCTGGACGAAACTGACTGTGGCTCGCCACGCGGAGCCCCTTATGTACACGCGTGGGGTTCTGGAAGAATCGGCGTAGAAGGTTCTTCGTGTTGAGCATTCTGACCTCGAACAAGCCGCACGGTTCTCGAATTTACCAGAGCATTTACATCAGAGTCCACAAAAATGCGTCTCGCGGCCAGGAATCGAGCCCTGGCTTTCTGCGTGGAAGGCACGCGCGATAACCGTTAGGCCACGAGCGCGCTGCCTGTTTGGTCAACTGCGCTCGCGGCATTACTCCCCCCCTTTAAAAAGTGCATCGCCCCGATGCAACACAAAACAAAACAAAGCAAATAAAAAGGACGGTAAACTAAAGAGTCATTTGGAAGATATAAGGTCCACAGTCCTATCGAGTGTAGTACGGCTTCTGGCGCACGACGTGGACGACTTCAGGCCGTGGTGGGCGGCGTGATGACGTTCTTGTTCCGTCGGGCATCACCTCATAGTTCAGGTCTCCAAGCCGACGAAGTACCTTGTAGGGTACAAAGTAGCGTTTTAGGAGTTTCTCGCTGAGACCACGGCGGCGAATCGGTGTCCAGACCCATACCCTGTCTCCGGGCTGGAAGTGGACGTCCCGACGACGAAGGTTGTACCGGGTAGCGTCGACACGCTGTTGATCATGAATGCGGAGTCGGGCGAGCTGGCGAACTTCTTCGGCTCGTTGAGCAACCACCTGGGCGTCGGGGCTCCCATCACCGGCTGGTTCATGGGGTAGCATCGCGTCGAGCATGGTCGTTACTTTCCTGCCATGCACCAGCTCGAACGGGGTTACTCATGTGGTCTCTTGCATCGCCGTGTTGTAGGCAAATGTAACGTAAGGCAACACCTCGTCCCATGTCTTGTGCTCCACGTCGACGTACATAGAGATCATGTCAGCGATGGTTTTGTTGAGTCTTTCTGTCAGCTCGTTGGTCTGCGGGTGGTACGCCGTGGTGCGACGATGGCTGGTGTGGCTGAGACGAAGGATTTCTTGCGTCAGCTGGGCCATGAACGATGATCCACGGTCTGAGATCAGAACTTCGGGAGCGCCGTGCCGGAGGACGATGGACTCAATAAAAAACTTGGCGACTTCCACAGCAGTCCCTGATGTAAGGGCTTTCGTTTCGGTGTACTGCGTGAGATAATCTGTGCCGACGATTATCCATCTGTTTCCTTGCGTTGATGGTGGGAAAGGACCAAGTAGATCCATTCCGATCTGCTGGAACGGCGCGGTCGGGGGAGCAATAGGCTGCAGGAGACCTGCCGGCTTCGTCGGCGGTTTCTTGCGTCGCTGGCACTCGTGGCATGATTGTGTGTAGAGGTGGATGGTCTTTGGCAGCTTGGGCCAGTAATACCTTTCAAGGATTCGGGCCAGAGTACGGCTGTAACCAAGGTGTCCGGACGTCGGGTCGTCGTGGCAGGCTTGAAAGATCTCCGCTCTAAGGTCGGTAGGGATTACCAGCAGCAATGGCGAGCTGCTGTGTCCGAAGTTCTCCTTGTAAAGTACACCTTGCCGGAGGACGAAGGTCGGCAGGGCTCTTGAGAAGACACGGGGGATAGTACCCCTTCGTCCTTCGAGGTGCTCGATTAGCACGCGCAACTCAGGGTCGTCTCTTTGACGTCGTGCCATGTCGTCGGTGCTCACTGCGCCAAGAAAATGCTCGTCGTCATCGTCGTCGTTGCTACCGGGAGATGTCTCGACAGGGGCTCTGGACAGGCAGTCGGCGTCGCTGTGCTTGCGGCCTGACTTGTAGACCACAGTCATGTCGAACTCCTGCAGTCGGAGGCTTCATCGTGCGAGGCGTCCTGAAGGGTCCTTTAGGCTCGCAAGCCAGCAGAGTGAATGGTGGTCCGTGACAACACGGAACCGGCTCCCGTACAGGTACGGGCGAAACTTCGTGATGGCCCAGACGACCGCAAGACATTCCTTTTCAGTCGTGGAGTAATTTATCTCCGCTTTGGACAGTGTCCGACTTGCGTAGGCGATGACTCGCTCGGTGCCTTCTTGCACTTGAACCAGTACCGCGCCAAGTCCGGCGTTGCTTGCGTCCGTATGAATCTCGGTTTCCGCATCTTGATCGAAGTGTCCAAGAACCGGAGGGTTCTGGAGTTGTCGCTTCAGCTCGTCAAATGCCTGCTGTTGCTCCTCGGCCCATTCGAACTTCTGGGCGTCCTTTGTGAGGTTTGTGAGTGGTGCGGAAATCCTTGCGAAATCGCGAACGAAGCGCCGATAGTACGCACATAGTCCAAGGAATCTTTGTACGGCCTTCTTGTCTGTCGGCGCTGGAAATGCCGCGACGGCGCGAGTCTTCTCTGGGTCTGGGCGAACACCATCGTTGCTAACCACATGGCCCAGGAACTTCAGTTCGTCATAGGCGAACCGACATTTCGATGGCTTGAGAGTGAGGCCGGCGGTTTGTATTGCTTGGAGAACAGCTCAGAGTCGTCGCAAGTGCTCGTCGAAGTCGCTTGAAAACACTACGACGTCGTCAAGGTAGACGAGACAGCTCTGCCATTTCAGCCCAGCTAGTACGGTGTCCATGACACGCTGGAAAGTTGCTGGTGCCGTACATAGCCCAAAGGACATCAGCTTGAACTCGTACAGTCCATCTGGCATGACGAAAGCTGTCTTCTCTCGGTCCCGTTCGTCGACTTCGATCTGCCAGTAGCCGCTCTTCAGGTCCATTGATGAAAAATATCGAGAATGGCGCAGCCGGTCTAGCGTGTCGTCGATGCGGGGGAGTGGATAGACGTCCACTCCCCCGCATCGACGTCCACTCCCCGCTTCGTCACAGCGTTCAGCTGCCGGTAGTCCACGCAGAACCTAAGCGTCCCGTCCTTCTTCTTAACCAGTACGACTGGAAAGGCCCACGGACTGATTGAAGGTTGGATTAAGTCGTCGTTCAGCATCTCCTGAACTTGCTCCTGGATTAACTCTCTTTCTTTTAGGGAGACTCTGTACGGCGATCGATGAACAGGGCGCGCGTCGTCCTCGGTAACGATGCGGTGCTTCGCAACGGCGGTTTGGCGCACCTTCGACGACTTCGCAAAGCAGTCGCGGTATTCGGCGAGAAAGTTAATCAGCTGTCATCGTTTCAAGCCCGGAAGCTTAGGGTCAATGTCGAGCTGCGCTGGCGACGTACTGTCTCGCTGAGGTGGCGAGGATTCGTCAGTAATGGCGGTGATATCGGCGCAGTTTCGGAGTTCCTCGACCTGGCCCACGGCTGCACCTTTTGTGAGGTGTTGTGTTTCATTTCGGAAGTTCGTCACGAGGACCACAGTGCGGCCATCCTGAAGTTCAGCTACTCCTCTAGCTACGCCTATTCCTCTTCCAAGAAGCAACTGGAGGTTTCCTTCGAGCAGAACTTCGCCGCAGAACGTTTCGGTGATCGCGACGGGTACGAAAACACTCGACCGCGGCGGTAGGTTCACGTGGCTTGCGAGGACTCGGACCGCAGATGACGTCGCTTTGGGTTCCTCCGGTGGTGAAACAGGTTTTCGTCGAGTCAACCGGTTTGCTCCGAGGTCGATGACGGCGGCATACTCGCAGAGGAAGTCCATTCCGAGGATAACGTCCCTTGCACAGTCTTGCAGGACGACGAACTTCACAGGGCAGGTTTCACCATGGATCTCAACGCGAGCTGTGTACCTGCCGACAGGTGTGATAAGATGTCCGCCGGCGGTCCGTATCTGCGGTCCATCCCACGACGTCGTAACTTTCCGAAGGCGACGGGAGAGTCTCCCACTCAAAACGGAATAGTCTCCTCCGGTGTCGACGAGTGCCGTTGCGTCGTGGCCGTCGTTGATAACGTTGAGGTTATTCGACGCTGTTGAAGGAACGTCGTTTCGGTGCGTGGCGGTGTTAGAGTGGGAGAGCTCCGACGACCTTGGAGGATCTTGGCATCGTTCGTCTTCGGCAACACCACCTCCCGGCATTGCCGTGCCTAGTTTCCCCGGCGAAAAGCAAGGGGCGACAGGCTTTCATGTCGGGGTCGATGCCTCGGCGAAGCTGGACGTCGTGGTGATGGCGAACGGTATCCTCGAGAGGGAGCGGGCGCTGGAGACGGTGCACGTTGCAGGTATTCTTCGATGTCTCTCGGTCGTTCTCCGCTCCTTGGGCGTGGGGCGTCCGGCACGAACCCGCGAAGCCCGATCTGCCGGTAGGGACATCGCCGGTACACATGGTCAGCTTCACCGCAGTGGTAGCACAGCGGTCGCCTGTCGACCGTCCGCCACACGTCGGTCTTCCTTGTCACAGCTTGTTCTGGGCGGACGTGCGCCCGATCTTCCTGGTGTTGGGGATACTGCGGTGCTGGAGGTTCACGTCGGGGGGCGCCGTGTACGGACGCGAGGCTGGGGGTGCTCGTCGGACCATTTCGGCGTAGCTTAGGGCTGGCTCCTTCTGTGCTGCTGCGGTGACGGCGACCTTGGGATGGAAGGCTCGGTGAACTTCCTCTCGGATGACCTCGGCGAGTGAGAGGGAGGCTGGGCGATCTGCAGCAGGTAGGATCTTGCGGAGTTCTTCCTGGACGATATCCCGGACGATCTCCCGAAGGCTGTCGACACCGGTGGTGCTCAAGTCCAGACGGGTAGCTGCGACGGTTGGGGCAGTAGGCGCGCTGGCGAGACGGTGGTAGTGGCTTGCTTGGGACGCCAGTGCACGCTCGATGTTAGTGGCTTCAGCCACAAAACCGTCGACGGTTGTCGGAAGATTGCGGACAAGGCCCCCGAAAATTTCAGCCTTCACGCCACGCATGAGGACGCGAAGCTTCTTCTCCTCGGCTGCCTCCGGATCGGCTCGGGCACATAGGCGCATGACATCCTGTACGAAGCTGGTCACGCTTTCGTTGGGGCCCTGCATCCTTGTTTGGAGAAGGTCCTCCGCTCGCTGCCGACGGTGGTGGTTGAAAAATGTTCGCTTCAACTCGGTGGCGCAGGACTCCAACGTAGTGAAGGACGCTTCGTGGTTTTCAAACCAATGCCTCGCAGTTCCTTCGAGCGCGAAGTACAGGGTCAGATCAAGAAAAGTAAACCCTACTTTTCGGCCCGCGTAAAAACTACGCATCGCAGAACGCTCATTCTCCGCCCAAAAGTAGAGCTAGAGGTCACAACCAGATGCCAAAGTTTCAGCCCGATCCGATAACTTAATCAAAAGTTATAAGTGATTTTCTGAAAATTTCAATGGGAAAATGGCGCCCATTTTTGCCCGTTTTCGGTTTCTGGTGCCATAGAGCCCCATGTGTTTGAAAACTCCGTCGGCCGCCATTTTCCCATTGAAATTTTCAGAAAATCACTTATAACTTTTGATTAAGTGATCGGATCGGGCTGAAACTTTGGCATCTGGTTGTGACCTCTAGCTCTACCTTTGGGCAGAGTTTGAGCGTTCTGCGATGCGTAGTTCTTTATGCGGGCCGAAAAGTAGGGTTTACTTTTCTCGATTGGACCCTGTAGAGATTGTGAAGGCATTGGTCAGTCGTCCATCCGTTGTGGCTTCATAGTCTGTCAGTCAGTCTTCAATATCCTCGTGGAAGTCTCCGTGGAAAGGCGTCGGCGTTCTGGGTGCGACGGGCAGGTGGTATACGACGGCAGGAGCGGCCAAGGTCTGCGCCTGGTTTGCCATCGTCGTCTTCTTTGGCTTGGGCCTGTCCGGCAGCAAACCCAATTCAGGAGACTGGCCTCTAATACGACGGCTTCTCCGGGCTTCGGTGTCTTCGGCGAAAGGTAGCCTTCCGGGGCTGAGCACGTCGCTTGGCCGGGATGTCTTTTTTAAGGGGTACGCTCCACGGGCATAGAATGCGTTACCCCGCACCTCCACCAAAATGTCACGAATGACAAGTTATGAGGCGATAATAACTGAAGAAACTAAACGTTTAATGGGGCGAACTTGTGCCCAAAAATAAAAGGGAACAGAAGAAAGCAGAGCGTCGTGGGCGTCGAAGTCGGCGTGACAGCAGAGTCGAGCGCTGGGGCGAAACTGACTGTGGCTCGCCACGCGGAGCCCCTTATGTACACTCGTGGGGTTCTGGAAGAATCGGCGTAGAAGGTTCTTCGTGTAGAGCCTTCTGACCTCGAACAAGCAGCACGGTTCTCGAATTTTCCAGAACATTTACGTCGGAGTCTACAAAATTGAGTCCCCGCGGCCAGGAATCAAACCCTGGCTTTCTGCGTGGAAGGCACGCGCGATAACCGTTAGGCCACGAGCGCGCTGCCTGTATGGTCAGCTGCGCTCGCGGGGTGTATTCACTGGCGGCCATATCCGTGTGCGCTAATGAACCCAGGATACTGGGTTCAATTCCCGCCTCTGCCCGTTTTGATCTGGATGAGCATCGTACCGGCGTGCGGTCGTGTATCACTACTGCGTGGTGCACGTTAAAGACCCCAGGTTAGCGGTTTGTACTGCACTGGCTAAATTGCTCATCTACAGCTGGGAGACTCGTCGCCCTTGGAGGCAGACCAAGTTCTAGGCTGTATAAACATACACACAACCCAATTTTTTGTGCGCTAATGCTGAGCACGTGCTGATGGCTATAGCTTCCACAGTTATTTTGCAACGTGCACCCCGCACCATCAAGATTGCCGGTCTTGGCAGCCTATTAATGTGAGCTCGTTCTGAGCATGCGCTCTAAACAGTGACCTCAAATATGGCGGCCAGTGAATACGCCCTATACAGGCCCCTAAGCCCAATATACGTGAGAACGCAAAGGAACTTTAACATGGTTACACGAATATGAAAAACGGTACAAAGAGTGATGATGCTGGTGGTGACAATGTCCAATTAATGATATGGCGATGGGACCCGCGTCGCATTGTTTCTTTACGCGCGCTTATTTTTGCGACAGAAGCAGCCGGCCTTCTTGCTCTAAGCGGGCCGTGCTCATTGGAAAAACAGCGGTCAGCTTCCAACAGAGGGTCGGAATAACTTTACGGGCCGGATTGGGCCCGCGGGCCGGAGTTTGCAGACCCCTGCACTGGCTTAACACAACAACAACTAAATATAACAACAACACAGATGTTTAGCCACCTATCCGGGTGGCATCATCAGTATGAACTGGCCCGGTGATGGGGAGAGTCAAAAACCAGTCGACTCTAATACAAGAAGTCCCCGTAAACGTCCGGTAGGGGGCCCCGTTTTGTGTTGCACGCCTTGGGGTCCCAGCGGATAAACCACGATTCCACGAACTTCCTCGGGCCCCAGCGCTGCTCACGAGCCAAGGTCGCCGCATTGTCCAAGTCAAACGTATGCCCAGTGGTCCAGCTGTGGTCGACGAGCTGAGACTTACTGCTTGTGGCATGCGTGGCCTTAACCACATCCCTTCTGTGCTCCTTAAGCCGAGTGCTCCTCCGTCTGCCGGTTTCTCCGATGAACGTGGCGTCGCAGTCGACACAGTTCACCTTGTACAACCCACCTGTCTGGGCGTTGGCGGGGGTAATGTCTTTCGGCTTAGAAAACGCGTTCGACAAAGTGTACGCAGGCTTGAACAGAATCCGGATGCCCAAAGGGGTCAAAACTCTTCTAATCGAGTCCGAGGTTCCCCGGACATAGGGAATACACACTATCGGCTTCCTATTGCCTCCTGTGTCTACTCTGCACTGTTGCATTCGCTTACGCGTGTCACTTATGAAGGATCCTGCTTAATTGCGCCTGCCCAAGGAAGTGGAGATCCTTGTCAGTTCTTGGGACCGGGGGTCATCGTTCGAAGACGACACATCGCAACGCGACAACAGTGTTCGTACCACGGCGCGCTTGTGTTCCGCCGGGTGATGGAAATCAAAACCCAAAACATTTCCGCTGTCACACGGTTTACGGTACACTTCAGTCTCTACGGCACAACCACCCACCGGCGCACCAATACGTCCAAAAACGACAGCACACCGTCCCTCTGAGTTTCACATGTGAACTGGATAGCCGTATGAATACTATTCAGCGCCAAGTGAAAAGCATGCAAGTTCACCTTTTTCAGGATTACGAAAGTGTCATCAACATACCGGCAGTACATTTTCAAGGGGAAAGACAATGAGTTCATGACCAATTTCTCCACATACTCCATTACCAAATTGGCCACCGTAACGGAAACCGGGCTACCCATCGGACAACCTTCAACCTGATGGTACACCGCGTTGTCAAAAGTAAAGTAAGTCTGGTTCAAACAAAACCGCAACAAAATCACAATATCCCCTACCAGTAAGGGCGTGCGTTATCCTAACGTGCAATCATCTAGCAAACGTTTTTCTACGGCATCAACAGGCAACCCAATTAGCACATTCGTGAACAAAGAGACGACGTCAAAGGAAGCCATTACGTCGTCATTCTCAAGCTCTTGCTTACGGACAGCTGTTGCAAAATCCCGAGAGTTCGCAACAGACAGCGTGTTCTCCTCAGTCAACGGCCTCAGCAACTCCACCAGAAATTTCGAGAGGTCGTAGGTAGGCGATCCAATAAACGAAATAATCGGGCGTAGAGGACAGCCTTCCTTGTGCACCTCTGGCAGCCCGTAGATCTTGGGGATGGACCCGTCGGACGAAGGAAGGCGGCGAGAAAGAACCTCATCGAGCCTTCCCTTCGTCTTAAGCCTGCGCAAATGATCCACAAGTCGTCTTTCTGATCGCGCAGTAGGATAAACGTTCAATTTTACAAAGTGCAAAGGGTCACTTAGAATCTTATACATTTTCTCTTTATAATAGCTTCGCTCTAACAGAACAGTGCCCTTTCCCTTGTCTGCCTCAAGGATTACGACGGAAGTATCTGACTTTAAATAAGCTAAAGCCGCGCGTTCCCCTCCACTAAGGTTAGCGCGTACGTTCTTAGCGTTGGCCAAAGTGCTTACGATCCGGCTCCGGGCCAAGTTGACGCCGGATACGTCACGAATATGCCGCACTTGTTCTTCGACCTCTACAATGATATCCCGCTTTGGAACCCTTCGCGGCGCCACAGCGAAATTCAGACCTTTCGACAAAAGACTCACGTGGTCTTCAGACAGTTGTTTGGAGGACAGATTATGCACGGCCGCCGCACTGTTTAGTCGTTGCGCGCGTTCCGGAAGCAAACGGGACAGTTTTTGACGGTAGACCTCAGTACACTTTTTCCGTTCCAAGTCCTCCGCTTGAATCCGTGCCCTGACGACGTCATGAAAGTCGCTGGGCTGGAGCTTCATACGGTGGCACGCCTCCGCAGCTGATACCCGACGTCTTGCCTGGTCGATCTGTTGCTTGTTGTCCAGAATCCGGGCTTTCAAGCAGTTGCGGCTGAAATCACGTGCGAGTTTGCGGCCAAGAGGGGTGTCAACGAGTGCCCGACAGTGCAAGCTCCTGGGCACCAGATTGTTGTTCAGGCATTCGTAGTTGAACCGCAAATGCGACTCCACTCGGACAATCTTTGTTGCCTGTTTGACGTACTCCCTCACCGTGCCAAGAAAATACTTCCGTAAAGAACTCGGATGATTGCAAATATGTTCCAAAAGCCAGGGGTAGTCATAATGAAATAAGTTTACACTGGCTTAACACAACAACAACAAAATATAACAACAACACAGACGTTTCGCCACCTATCCGGGTGGCATCATCAGTATGAACTGGCCCGGTGGTGGGGAGAGTCAATAACCAGTCGACTCTAATCTAACAAGTCCCCGTAAACGTCCGGTAGGGGGCCCCGGTTTGTGTTTCACGCCTTGGGATCCCGGCAGATAAACCACGATTCGACGAGCTCAGACTTACTTCTCGTGGCATGCGCGGCCTTGGCTTTTGGAACATATTTGCACTCTAACTATTGCGAAACACCGATGTCCTTCAGGCATAGCGTGCTAAGACGCCGGTCTTTCACGCGGACGGCCTTGGTTCAATTTTAGGCAGTGCAAGAAAGATTCCTATCCCACACCAGTAAGGAAACGGTGACAGATGATTGACGGGTGATTGATAGGTGACTTCCAGGTGATTGACGGGTGATTGATAGGTGACTGACAGGTGATTGGCAGGTGAGCCATATTAGGACGGTCTCAAAGGCCTGAAATTTAGGACACCAAGGCCCGTCACCTGAAAGACCGTGACGTCACAGCGAGGAACCAAGGCCATTAAGGAGTAACGTCATAGGGCACACACCCGAAATTTAGGACCCGTACCCTAGTGTGTTGTCCACGCGTAATTTAAGAGTAATATTTCGAGACCACCTGACTGTTGCCCCACTCGGCACGGTGGGCGAATTCGGACCTTTGGGAGGTCTAGGAACCAGGGCTGGGACCCTATGACGTCACGATGTCGAACCGCACCGAAGCCTACGTGACCGGCATGACAAGGACACTCGCCGGCGCCGGGACGGACGTGACGGGCGTGACATGGTCGCGTGGCAGGCGCGTGTCGCGTACGTGACCTAGATAAATCATTATTCTATTTGGTACCATCTCTATACTACTCAGGTACATTTTTGAAACTCAGGTTTGTGAGGCGAAATTTGCCCACCGAGTAACGAGCGGGTAACAAAACACCTCCCAGTTGTTTCTGCGCTTACTGCTCCGTTTAGGAATAGCAGTTTTTTGTCAGTCGTACAAATATCGCATCTCACTTAGTCCGTAAACAACTTCGGTCCGTAGTTTCAAAGTACGTTGACAGCTTAAATGTCCACTGTGTTCAACGCAATGCCATATCTCAAAAAAATTTTAGTTCGAAAGATAGGGAATTTTAAATTCGGTTTTAGAAATTAAACAAAATGTACCGAGGTTTGCATCAAAACAAAAATCAAACTTATTCTTCTCGCTTTTTTTAACACCAACTCCCGTTGTTGAAAAAGGTAAAAACAAAATATTATTCGACAGTACTTTTAGATTTTCACGTTACAAACTCTCATGAAACAAAAACGTTTCTTTTGTTTCTAACGAGAGATCTTACTGGAGGTCGCTTCTAATTTAGTAAGAGTAATAGTCATTGTAATATTAATATTGTCTCCTACAGCGTAGGAAATGCTGGATAGGCGAGCGCCGAGCACTTCTTGATCGCACCGGAGCCACTGGGATTGCGGATTTAGCCGCTAAGAAGGCCAAAGAACGAATCCACGACTATGTACATAACAAGCCGTGCCGTGCGCTAATTAAGCTTTCGGTGATTGCAAATAATCTTTATTTGGCTACGTACGACCGAGATGCCGTAGAAAAGATCCTGGCACCAGTTCTGAGGTTACTCTGTCGACAAAAGGCTGACTTAGAAATGTCGGCTGACATAAAAGTGTTGTTGTGCCGCTTAGGGGTCTCATGGGGATGACCTTACGACTCGCGAATATTAGGGACTTTTAGCAAATCTTTATCGTGTTCCGCCGTACCGCACTATACTCCGTTCACCCTTAAGCTGAGACTAGAAGCTCCACCTTCATCGCGAGATTTCTGCCCACGCTAACACAAGTGTGAACGCGCAGGCGCACGCAACCAAAGCACCGCGTAGGCTTAAGGCCGGTTCAGACACTTGCGTTTGAGTGCGTTTGACTGCGTTGCGGCGAGAACCGAAAGCGAGTCACCGGCACATCTGTGCTTCGTACGAAGCGTGGAATCCGATTCAAGGAATCTTCTTGGCATGCGATATAAGAAGCAGGGTTGTGCTGGTGTCTCGCTGCCGCAACGCAGTCAAACGCAGTCAAACGCAACTGTGTGAACCGGGCTTTAGAAGGGAACGGAGTATACCGGAACCTTTGAAGCATGCTTTTAAGCGCGCGCACGGGTGATACCTTGACCGCCGGGCGCGCTTAAAAGCATGCTTCGAAGGCTCCGGTGGCGCGGTACGCGGAACACAGTAAGGTTTGCTAAAAGTCCCTATTATTGTGGCTGTCCCGTCTCACAGTTCTCGATTCTTAGGGTAGATGGCCTCATCTGGACGGTGTCATCATCTTCATGACTCTCCTGTCTCGCAGTGCTTGATTCGATGGGAAGGCCACCGGCGGGTATTCTGTCGGGACGAGCGGCCGATTACGGCGCCTACGACCAGTGCTTGTCTATCAGACATCCACAGAATCAGTTTCGGGGCAAGTACTGCATGATCCAGATGATGGGAAACGGAAAGCTCGCCCCCTCCATGCTCAAACTGGTCGACAAACTGATGGAGCACCACAACCTCAAGGTGAGAGAGTTAGGGGAAAGTATAGAAAGCGAATGCCAGAAACTCCATGTACGTAAGATGTCACGTGAGGCCATCTCAACTTCTCCGCTAAGTTAGGGGGGGGGCACTTCTAGAGACGCCACAGTGTCAAGGGCGTCGCAAGTTTTCCGTTTAATTTAGCGGTTAAACATTTCACGTGACACTGCGATTCCCCGCTAAGTGTAGCGGGAAGCGTTTTTCTCTACATTAATCTCGGATATATACCGTGGATACACCCCACGCCGTACAAGAAACACAGCGTGAGATCCGGTGCGAAACCTTGCCAATAGACCTTAAGTCTCTCGATCAAATTCAGCTCTCAAGTACCGCCAACCATTTTTATGGAAACGCGCGAGACCCTGCCAGGAGCGGGTGCTCCGCGGCCATTCGCTTTGAGAGGCCGCTCATTTTAGTCCCCGCCATTTGATTCCAAGGGCCGCTCAAAACACGGTCCTCGCGCACTGGCACATTTGACACTGCTTGCAAGACCGACACAATCACACCGAGGGACTTTTCTTGCAAGTAGCGTAAATGCTCCGACACCCGTGCTTCGAGTTGCCCTTGGAAGGAAATGGCGGCGGAGCACTCGCTCGTGGCACGTGTCTGGCGCGAGCTCGCAACGATGGTTAGTGGTACCTGCAAGTAACAAATCGAGGGTCTCTATTACACCTAAAGTGTCTGTATAGACTCGCTACGGGAGCCGGAGATGAGCGTTCAGTCATCTTGAAATCCTAAGTTATGTGAGCAAGCCACTTCTCGCGCGTGTAGGAGCCGTGCTCCGTCAGATGCTGCCCGTCACGTGACTGAATTCGGCTAATAGAGGCGCCGCGCGCGCCGCCCGCATGGAAAGCGAGAAAGGAGGAGAAGGAGGCAAAAGCAGGGGAACATACGCCGGGCGCATGCAAGGTCGGTGAAGCTACTTTCCTGCACGGCGCAGAATTACTTGCTCCTCACGTGATCAATCGCACTGCCAATAGCAGTACGACGGGACGTAGAAAACAGACGTGCAACTCATGGCTCCCGTAGGAAGCCTATAGACGCTTTACACACACGCCAGATTACAGCCGCCATTGCTGACCTTCACTTGTCTTACCACTGATCTCAATGACAATTGCTGGATCGCGCTTCCCGCTCCCGCAAGTGAAGCCACCGGACTTCACTCGCTTGGGATACGATTTGCGGTTTTGCTAGCCTTGAGCTGCGGTTTTCCAGCGTGCGCAGACACGTTTTCTACTCGTTCGTCGTCATTCGCCGAAGAAGTTTTTTAAGACTCTGTGTATTGTTGAGACTTGCCGTTGTGAACACGTGGAAAATTTTACGAAAGTGCAGTGTCGCAGGAAAAAGGCACAACTCGTCGAAAGCAAGGGTCTGGCGGCGTGTTCAAAGCTTCCTTGGCACGCCGAAGTGCCGTGTCTCTGTGCATTCGCGCGCTTGGATACCGACCAAGAATCGACGCCGTGTGGATGTGTTTTGCGAGTGCAATGTGCGTGAAGCCGGATCAAAAGGTACAACTCGTTGAAAACAAGGGTTGCCGGTCTCGCGGCGTGATCAAAGCTTCCTTGGCACGCCGAGTGATGCATATTTGTGCCTTCGCATGCTTGGATACCGATCAAGAATTGACGCCGCACCAAAGTTCTGAACGTGTGTCGCGCCTAGATGCCTTTAGATCATTAAAATATATATAATATATATATATCGGCCACGGAGTTCTGGATCGTCCAGCTGTTCCGGTGAGTTGCTGTCAATAAAGGGGGGGAGATCTGTACGTGTTCTTATGTACTATTGACCAGGGCTATGTTCCAAATCTACTCTAATGGATTACGTGGGAGCACGAATAGAGCAACGCTGTGGAGCAAGGAGGGTTTTCGAAAGCAAAAGTACAAGACGGTGAGAATGAAAATCTTTGAAGCGCGGCCGATATGGTCGTGTGCAATCTGTTGACCAATTACAATTAGGCGAGCCGCGCTCAAACGTCAAGTGCAATTAAGTAGGTTGATAATGAGCCAGCACTGATCAGTGATGAGGAGCTGTTGTGCACGGTATTGTGTAAATCGTCTAAGGACGAAAAAAAGACGTACCTTCCCCCATCTTGCGTCGCTAGTAGACGCTGGATTAAGCTCGTTCCTAAACCGCAAGGGCCGCAAGTATACAGACGTCAGAGTAAAGTAAGACGCTGATCCAGAGGCACATACGTCTTCACGCACATTGCACTCGCAAAACACATCCACACGGCGTCGATTCTTGGTCGGTATCCAAGCGCGCGAAGGCACAGAGACACGGCACTTCGGCGTGCCAAGGAAGCTTTGAACACGCCGCCAGACCCTTGCTTTCGACGAGTTGTGCCTTTTTCCTGCGACACTGCACTTTCGTAAAATTTTCCACGTGTTCACAACGGCAAGTCTCAACAATACACAGAGTCTTAAAAAACTTCTTCGGCGAATGACGACGAACGAGTAGAAAACGTGTCTGCGCACGCTGGAAAACCGCTGCTCAAGGCTAGCAAAACCGCAAATCGTATCCCAAGCGAGTGAAGTCCGGTGGCTTCACTCGCGCTGCAGCGAACAAGCGGGGAAGCGCGATCCAGCAATTGTCATTGAGATCAGTGTGTCTTACCGAGATGCCGAGCCACTGAAGCGGGCGTTGTCCAGCATACACAAAAGCCAATGCAGGGCAGAAGGACGCCATAGGATCTAAGATGGCAATAACCTGGCTTGTTGTGCTAATGATGAAGTGAAGTGAACGTAATAAGAGCGAACAAAAACTGAAGGTCGGTTATGGCGGCGCCCATGCACAACTGCTGCAAAGCGTCTATACAGGAACTCTAAATGGACTGTGTGCAAAGCGCCATCTGGTGTACTTGTGATAAACTATCAAGTTTCTGCCATACTTAGGAGTTCCCGTATTGATAGTTTCACCCGAGAGACACTAGGCAATTTCCGTAGATCGTTTCTTCCGTCTCGCAACGCTCTCCGCAACTTGCTACAATGTCCGAAACTCTGCAGTCAAGAACAGCGGAGCGCATGCGCACTAGTGGCGTCTTCGTTGCGGAGGGCGTAGCGGAATAGTTAGCACGATCTACGAAAGCTCCCTAGTGATCCCGGCAAAGTGGGAGACATAGATTTAAAGTATAATCGAGTACTGCCAGTACAGTCAGAATTATTCGCAGAACGTTTACGATAAAAAAAACAAAAAAAACGTTACCTGCTCAGATGGCCCAGTTCATTGCTTCAGTGACGAGTCTCGCGACATTGTTGTTGACAATTTCTCTTCCACAATCTCGCGGCTGTTTTTCTTTTTCTTTCGTTGCAGCGAAACTAATTTGCAACCCATTGAGTGTACAAATGCATTGTCTTAATATCATGAAACCCCAGTTAAATGCAGATGCGCCTCGTCTACAGATGGAAGAAGGCAAAACCTTTCGAAAATAGCGGTTCCGAATAGCATAATTATAATAGCAGGCAGGAATTTCGCGCATTCCTTATTAGGGTAGCTACCGTAACAACAACAAAAAAGCGTATGCACGTTAAAATTGAAAGACGTTTATTATTCTCTGTAATGCAGAATTAGTGCGCAGCTCTCGAGGAGGAGGAGGAGCATGGGAGGGTACGGAGGGGAGGGTATGACCCTCCTGCTCTCCTGCTTCCCTCCCATTTAGCGGGAAAATTTTTTCGGTAAATTTAACGGGGAATTGTTTTCGCCAAATTTAGCGGGAGAATCGCCCGCGAAATTAGCGAAAAATGTTTTCGATACAATTAGCGGGAAAATTTTTCCCTCGTGACGTCACATGTGACGTCATTTTGGGAAACGTCCCATAATCCAACAGACGCGGACGCCCCGCAACCCGGAAGCGGGCGCCTAGGAGCTGCGCTCTAAAACAAAACGCACATGAGCGATACATCATACAAAAAGGGCCGTGCTCTCCGC
Source organism: Ixodes ricinus (assembly GCA_037355805.1). NCBI lineage: Eukaryota > Metazoa > Arthropoda > Arachnida > Ixodida > Ixodidae > Ixodes > Ixodes ricinus. The sequence goes on along the minus strand of JAZHYW010030668.1, from coordinate 1,293 downwards.
TTCCTTGCAGGCCTTGGGAAGCGCTAAGGCTTCGCGAATACTTCCGTCATTCATTGGGCATGTTGCTTGCAGTACGCCGGGAACATCAGCAAAGCCTTAGAACTGCAGGGTGACAAAATGCAAATGGCCCTGTTTAAGCTCGGGTCATGTATGCCGTCTGCGTGCCGCAAAGAGGACCTCCAGTTCATCTTGGATAGTGGTGAGTTTAAAAACCACCTCCGTTTGTATATAATATTTGTCAAAAAGTCTATTCTAGCCTCTCTTTGTTTGCATCAATGAGATGAGTCTGAGATTATGTTATGTGAGAACTTTACGGGCACAAAGTGTGTGTATATATATATATATATATATATATATATATATATATATATATATATATATATATATATATATATATATATATATATATATATATATATATAACTGGGAAGAAAAAACCTTCGGTGAAAACAGCAATAACGGACGATTTATTCTTCGACGTTTCGGCCGGAGTCCGGCCTTCGTCAGGAAGTCTTCGTCAAGAAGTCTTCGTCAGTCAGGCCTTCGTCAGGAAGTCTTCGTCATGCCGGAGTCCGGCCTTCCTGACGAAGGCCGGACTCCGGCCGAAACGTCGAAGAATAAATCGTCTGTTGTTGCTGTTTTCACCGAAGGTTTTTCTTCCCAGTTATATACCCACGCCTTCGGCCTCCCGCCACCATGCCCGTTATATATATATATATATATATATATATATATGTTAATGTAACCCTTAAGGCAGCTTCACCTGCTTGAGACTGCTTGCGGCCGAGTGCGTTATGAGCTCTTGCGATATCTTACGATGAGAATACACGCTGATTCCATCTATGGTGTGGCCCTGGAACTGCATTTCAGAAGATCGAAGGTTTTACAGCATTTGCAAGATGGAACGCACGCGTACTATACAATACCCTAGTTACAGTAGCTCTCTCAACTCTCATTAAGCCAAAGCTCCTTGACATGTCCCAACTGTCACTGAGCCCAACTAAGTTGTCCGGTGTTACATGGTACATGGGCCTAACAACCCCGGTTGAGGCGCGCGTCAAGGGACGCTATTAAAACCAAAACGAAACCAAAACTGATGTCACATTATCTTTTTTTTAAATAGCAATGCAAATCAATATGTGCTCAATTTTCATTCATTACAAACGCTTAAAACAAAACAAAATAAACTTCTTTTTTGCTGAGCTTTGACTTTCGCGACGTGCCGTGATCGTTCTAGCGGCAGCTCTGGCCCCGTATCATACCTCTTCCAACAATATTTGCTGCTCCGATACT
>JAZHYW010030667.1:0-33223 GCA_037355805.1 Ixodes ricinus | reverse complement strand
ATTAACAAGCTACAGCAGTGTGTTTTAATGTTATCATCTGTGTAGTTTCAGTATCCTCTCTGGAATGCCTGCCTACAAAGGCCTCTGGAGGAGCAAATTAATAAACAACACTACATCACCTGGAGTTGGTTTTCGGATGTGCCACATGTTCAGGGGCGATGGAACGAGTGCAGCCCGATGCAACCAGTCTGCCAGTCTGGTATGTCCATTAATTAATATTGACGGGTCAGAGATGCGAGTGTCCTCAAAAGGTCCAGCACGCACGGCAAACACAGTTCTTTGTGTATAGACTGTGAAGGCGTAAAGGCGAGCGCAAATATGTTTGTTTGGTTAGTGTATCAAATATGTTTATTTCCACTTGATTAGCATAATTATTGGCTCCTTGCAAATGATTCCATAACGAGTTCTTCTGCAACGGTCTTGCGTCAGGTGTTCCAGTCAGAGTACAGTGGTCTTTGTTCTCGGGTGACGCCCCTGGCACGTCGGTGTTTAGTTTGGTCAAGTGGCACTTTGACCGATTACGCGTCTTGTAATCATACGCATGTGCGGGCCACTGGCATCTGATGCACTGAAGGCCGCGGAAGCTGGCATTCTAATCCGCAAATTTTCCTGGCAGTTTTCTGCATCAATGCAGCAAGCTCGGGCATATATGAATGCTTGCGGCATTGGGTGTCCCGTTGAATTGGCACAGCACTAGTCATACGGGCAGCAGGTGGCGGTCGTCGTGACTTTGTGGCATAAGTCGCCCTCGGTCTCGTCAGATGCCGCTTCGCTCTGAAGAAGTCTCCGGATTGAATTGCCTTGTCCCAACTTGTCCCGAAACAATCTCGGCAATCAAAATAAAAGCAGGGCAACCGATGGCAGGAAGCAGCTTCTGATCTCCTCCTGAAAAACGCTGATGGATGATCGCGGATGCCTGGAAGCCGGCGCCGAAGTTGCAGCTGGCCTGACTCAGGTATCCAGGCGCTGGGGGAGCTGCTGATAGTGACAGGCCCGGGCCTGCGGTGCACTCAACGCTGGAAGTCTCGGTGATGTAGAACGCTCGACTGTTTTCGTGGAGCTGCGGATCAAGGCTGCCGAAGGTGTTGTCCCTCACATGAGGGACATGGGATCTCTTAGCGTCTTCTCTTCTGCAGCATCGGGGCTGGCGTGGGTGCTCTGACTCGGGCGCAAGCATCTCCCAAAAGGCGGTGATGCTGCTGTTGGGGCTGTAGTCCTGGAGAGAATCAGGAATTCGACTCTCTCTCGCCAATGCTGGGCTTATGAACGTGCACTTCAGCTCGACCTTTGCAAATCCTTTTCACCGCGTTAAGGAGGATTCGTGGTCTCTCAAACCAGTGCCTGGCAGTTTCTTCCATGCAGAAGTATAGGTCTCTGCAGGAGCTGGTTGTCCGTCTCCCCACTCTGGCGGGGCTGACATCACTGGCCATACATTCCAATCCAGTTCTCGACGTCTTCATACACCTTGCGTGAAAGTGCATCAGGAAAGCGCGAGTGCGACGGGCACGCAGGCGATGTTGTGGTGGAGCGGACGCGGTTTGCCGCTACAGGTTTGTCATTGCTGGCTTGGTCAGCCGGTTTTTCTGGCAAAGAGACCGAATTCCGGTGGTTCTCGCTGGTATAGCAGCGACCGGGAAATCGGATTCAGCGTTCTTCGTGGTGTATTTCCGAGGGTTCGACTCTCGTGGTACTCCGCTCGTCTTGCGGTTTTTTCTGTCGGGCTCGGGACTAGGACTTGGTTCCCTGGCCTCGCGGGGGATCTTAAGACGCGGGATAGTCCGCCACCCGTGTCCCGGCATCGGGCAACTCGGCTGAGGGAGCCGCCAGGTCAGCTTACAGAGTGAAGGGCTGTGGGTAAAGTGCGCAGCACCTCCACGCAGAACCTACGATGACAGCTGAGCATGGCCTGGAACTTTCCCAGAATAGTAAATTTACGATAGAAAATAGGACTGCAGACAAGCATCCGTGACAATATAAACAAAACAGACAGAAAAGCCTTTAGCCTGCAGCCACTAAAGAAAGTTCACGTACTGCTTTGGGCCGCATTCTGTCCGAATACATCGATCTCCTTCAGGGTTTGGCGACTGCATGTGGACGAGCTGAACTGCCGTCGGTGTGGAGGACCACTTTTCTGGTAATGAGCCGCTGCAGGACTGTCGTCGCAAAGCGGCGCGGAATGGACGGGCTGGGTAGGTTGGCACGCGCGATGAAATGTCCAGGCAGCTTGCAATTCGCGTAACAAGGGTTGATAAAAACTTTATGTATTGATCAGAAATGCGCGACAAGCCAGCGGAATCAATACCAACTGCAACACCTGTGCTCCAGTGAAAGTGCAATGTCCACGCCGGAACAGTTTAGGAAGCAGCATAGCTGGTGTGATGATTTTGAAACAGTTTATTAAAGCTTAATAAAGTTAGGACGTTGCTGGGGCCATGGCTGGGCCTGGGAGACCGGTGGGAAGTGATGTCGCTCACTCTGGGGCTTCCGTAGCATGAGTGATCTTGCTGACGATGCGGCTTCCGTTACATCTCCCTTCTATTGTTTGATTTAGAGATTCATTCTGATGGGTGGCTTCACCAGCCTTCCAGCTCTTGTGGTTGTAGTTGTACCATGCCCATTCTTAGGTGGGATGTCCGTTTCACTGCAGCTTGTCCCGCTGGCTGGTGGAGAGTCAATTCCTCTCTGGCTTGTGAAGTGTGGCTGTGCGATAGTTGGTACCACAGTCTTTGGGTCTTCCAAGTCTGCTTCGGTAGGTCTGATGAAGGACGTGTTCCGTCTGAGGTTGCCCCTGGTAGTCTTCACAATTAACGACCTTGGTTGAGGCGCCTTTCTCAGAACTGTTCCTGGGATCCAGGTTCGGTGTCTGTCAAAGACTCTGACTTTGGATCCTTCACCGATTTCTGGAGCGGGTGCTGCATGTATGTCTGCATACACCTTTTGTGTTCTACGCAGTGCTTCGAGCTTTTCTTTTACGTTGTTAATTATTTCCGGTTTCAGGAGCTCTGCACTGATTGGTAGTGTTGTCTTGGTTCGACGACTGAAGAGCCTCTGTGTAGGCGAACCGAGCTCCTCGTTTCTTGGCACGTTTCGCATGTTTAGTAATGCCTTATTTATGTCTGTTCCGTCTCTCTCACATTTCTTTATGAGATTTTTGGCTACTTGCACAGCTCTTTCAGCTAGTCCATTTGACCGTGGGTAGTTGGGACTCGATGTTTGGTGTTCAAATCCCCATTCTTTTTTGAACTCTAGGAATTCCTTAGCTGCAAAGCAAGGTCCATTGTCCGACTCGAGTAGCCTTGGTACGCCATGTGTTGCGAACCAGCACTTCAGTGTTTTGATGACGTCTGCTGATGTTCCACTTGTTAATGTTTTAAAGTCAATGTAGCCCGAGTAGCTGTCCACTATCACCAGGTTGGTCCTTCTCGCATGGTCAAAGAGATCCACTGCGACTATTTCCCAAGGGAGACTTGGTACTTCCTTCGGTAGCAGTGGCTCCTTTGGTGGTTTCTTCTGGCTTGCTTGGCATATTGCACAACGCTCAACGAACTCCTTGATCTGCTGTGTCATTCCATGCCAGTAGACAGTTTCCTTGGCTCTCTTGATGCAACTTCCAATTCCGAGATGACCCTCGTGTATTTGCTGGAGCAGTCGTTTCCTCCAGGTTTTGGGAATGACTATGCAGTTGCCCTTGAAGAGGATGTCCTCGTAGACAGCAAGTTCGTCCCTGATTGGCCAAAAGAGCTTCAATGCTTCCGGTAGTCCACTGGCTTTTTCTGGCCAGCCCTTGAGGGTTTTTTCGATGACTCCTTGGAGTTGTGGGTCTTGTTGTAGGTCTTGCTTTAACTCCTCCAGGGTAGTTGGAGCCATGGGGATGATGGTTAACACTTCCATGTCCTGTGTTGCCGATTCTGCTGTTTCTGTCGGCTTACAGTCTCTGCTCAGGAGGTCTGCAATGACCAGCTCCTTGCCTTTCTTGTAGACAATTTTTGGTGCATAGTGCTGCACATCAAGCAGCAGCCTTTGGAGCCGTGGTGGTGCTTTTCCCAGTGGCTTTTGGCTGATTGTTTCTAGAGGTTTGTGGTCTGTTTCTACTATCAGAGGTCTTCCGTATATGTATTGATGAAACTTTTTACAGCCATATCTGATGGCTAGTGCCTCTTTTTCTATTTGTGGATAGTTTTGTTGCGCAGCGGTCAGTGCTGCTGAGGCATATGCCACAGGCTTTCCATTCTGTAGGAGTACCGCACCTAACGCTGTCGAGCTTGCGTCAACCGAGACTGTCATGTTTCCATTCACGTCGTAGTAAGCCAGTGTTGGAGCCTTTTTTAAAGCTGCTTTGATTTCTTCTAGAGCGGAGCTTTGTTCCTCCGTCCATAGCCAGTCGACGTCTTGTTTTACAAGTTTTCTCAGTGTTGTGGTTTTATCTGCCAGATTTGGAACAAATTTTTGCAGGTACTGCAGCATTCCTAGCAATCTCAGCAGTTCTGCCCTGTTCTTTGGCTCACCAATCCGCTCGATGGCATTCACCTTTTCGTCGTCAATTCTCAGTCCTTCTTGCGTGAGCAGGTGACCAAGGAACTTCACTGTAGGTTGGTCGAACACACACTTGTCTTTGTTTAGCTTTGCTCCTGCCTCACGCAGCACTTTCAGGACAGCGTCTGTATGTTTTTGCAGCTCTTCGCTGGTCTGGCCGTGGACCAAGATGTCGTCCATGGAATTCACCACGTTTGGAAGGCCCTCGAGTAGCTGGCTGATCACCTGTTGGAACACTTCTGGTGCTGTAGCTATTCCAAACGGCACTCTTGTGAAGCAGTATCTTCCCCAGGGCGTGCTGAACGCCAGGTAGCTCTGTGTCTTCTCCGAGACCTTCAGTTGCCAAAACCCTTTTTTCAAGTCCAGCAACGTGAAGTGAGTTGATCCTTCGATCTGGGCGACCACCTCTTCGAGGGTTTTGAGTGGATAGTGCCTTCTCAGCAACACCTTGTTGAGTTCAACTGGGTCCAGGCAGATTCTCAGTTTTCCGTGCTGTTTAACTACCACCATTTGACTGCAGAACGGCGTCGGTTTCGTGACTTTCACTACGATTCCTCGTCCTTCCATGCTGTCAATTTCTTCCTTTACTTCATCCATCAAGGCGTAAGGGACTTTCCTCGGTGGCTTGTTTTCAAGCTTTTGTGCTGCACCTTCCTCGATGTCCGCCTCATAGACGTAGTCTTTGATGCAGCCTATCCCTTGAAAGATGCTGTCGTCAGCTTTCGGTGTTTCAATTAAGCGTACACGCTTCACTAAGTTGAGAGTTTCACACGCTGTCTGTCCAAGAACAGGTGTGACTTGGGCGTCCACAACAATAAATGTCAGTCTTGCTCTCTTTCCACTAACTTCACACAATTCCTGGGCCTCCCCACAACAGAAAGCTTGTGGTTAGTGTAGGAGACAATGTTCTTTACCTTTGAGGGTATCATCTTCAAGCCTGCTTGGCTTGCTTCCTGCTTGGATAGCACGTTACACTGCGCTCCCGTGTCTAGTTTCATTAGAACTGTCTTGCCGCTTCTGAACTGCACTGTCTCTTGCCATTCCAACGTTTTCTTGTTGGTTGCAGCTCTCAGCTCGGAGACGTACATTTCTTCACTGTCCGAGCCTTGCTTCTCCACAGCACCGACGACTCGTTGATTTTTCACTTTTTTCGATTTGCACACTGCTGCAAAATGGCCTACCTTGCGACATGAGTTGCAGGTTTTGCCGTATGCTGGACACTCTGCTCTGCGGTGTGTCGATCCGCAGTACTTGCAATTCTTTTTCCAGTCTGTTTGGTGACTTGGGTTTTTCTTTGTCTTGGCATTGACCACATCCACAGTTTTTGTTTCTTTTGCCGTCATTTCTTTCAGCTGTAGCGTCGCCTGTTCGCTTGCTCGGCACAAGTGGATGGCTTTCTCCAAGTCGATGGTCGGGTCGCCAAGAAGTTTTTCGCGAACGTCGTCATTTGAGATGCCCACGATGATTCGGTCCCTTAGAAGCTCGTCGGTCAGGTTCCCAAACTGGCACTTTTTCGCTTGCAACCTCGCTGTTGTAAGGAAATCTGTGAAGCTCTCACCTTCTTGTTGCTTCATCTTGTTGAACTTGTACCGCTCATAGGCGGGGTTGATTTTCGGCGTGAAGTGTTCTTTGAACTTCGCCTTTACTACTTCGACTTCCTTGCTCTCCGCCTCGCTCAGCGCGAACGTCTTGTAAATCTTTTGTGCGTCGGTCCCAATCGCAGTCATGAAGTTGGCCACCTGCACCTCCGGCGGTTTTTTGTTTAGCTGCACCGCGGAGGCGTACCAATTATAGCTTTGAAGCCAATCCTCCCACTCGCTTGGGCCCAGGGACGCAACATCCAACGGTCTGGGAGGCCGGAGCCCATTGTCCGCCGCCATTTCCGTTTTCCCGCGCAGTCGCGTCTACCTTGACTCACTTTGGCTTTTGAGGGTGCCGTCTTCGGTCTTGTCTGCTTACTTCTTTTGCTCGCTGGCTGTTGGCTTCGTCATCCCGCTTCTGACACCATGTGATGATTTTGAAACAGTTTATTAAAGCTTAATAAAGTTAGGACGTTGCTGGGGCCATGGCTGGGCCTGGGAGACCGGTGGGAAGTGATGTCGCTCACTCTGGGGCTTCCGTAGCATGAGTGATCTTGCTGACGATGCGGCTTCCGTTACACGCCAGCACCACCTAAACCACGGCTACAGGAGCTACCACGGTGAAGGCAGCTCTTTCGGTGCGCCGCGTACACTGTGCTCCGTGAAAGTGCAACGTTCACGCCGGCAACGACGTTGGGAAGCAGCAGAGTATCGGCTGGCACGGCACGGGAACCAGCGCGCTTTCAAAGCCCCGGCGCACCGCACAAGCAACAGCGAGCCTTCGGTCAACGGAACGAAGCGGCACCACGCATTGCACGCAGCCAAGCACGACTCACGCCATTTCCGTCGCTAAACTGTGTGGCATCCAGATGCACGGGCAACAACGTTCTACCTCTGCGGTGACGATCTAAGATTCCGGATGGTCAACGAGAGCACAGAAACGTCGCGCCTTTAAAATTTATCCCGGCGGTATCTGAATCAATCCGAGGTCCGAGCAAGCAACGTAGGGCCGATTGTCCCTTTCATGGCAATATCCCCGTCAGGTCACCAGCGAAATGCACACCGTTCCTCCATATTTTCACGTTATACACATACGTCAGACGCCACGCATATCTGAACGTCAGGTCAAAGCGACCGGCCTCATATGACGGTTTCCGCGCCTGAAATCAATCCCGCCGCGACAACGAACAAAGCTCCCGACAAGGTCCGGCCAATGCTCCGGCCGCAGCTGTGGCCAGCCGCTGCATGGGCGCTGCCATCTTTTTTGTGACGTCACGTATTTGGTTTGGGTGACGTGACGAGGGGTCGCGTTTACGTACAATGCAGGCGGCCTTATGGGAGTCACTTTCAAGCGCAGACCGGAACCCCGGTTTATCGTGCTTAAGCCCTCTACCTCGTTGGCTGAAAGACACGCGCAAATACATACGCACAGGCCAAAAGCGCACTGTCGTGGTCTACCGGCTTTGAAGGACGGGCTCAAAGAAAGACGATGAAAGCCGTGACGTTGCACAGTCAATGCTATTTGATTGCCGTGGCATGAGCCCATAGCATGCACTGCACACCGACAGCATAGACATTCCTTCTCCCTCCTCCTCTGACGCGCACACCTTTTGTATCTTCATGTTTTGCTTTTTTTACACTCCGCGGTCAGGCTGGCAAGCGCCTGCCATCTGGGCCGGAGATAGGCAGGCGGCAATCATGCGGGCAGTGTGCTGCATAGAGCACTGTGGAACGCCATCTCTGACGCTGCGTCTGGTAACGACGTTGCGTATTCAATAGAATACGCTTCGTAGATAAAAGAATAGCTTGCGATGTGTCGCGCAATGGGGAGGCGAGTCGTGAGTGAGGTGAGGGGGTACTGCTCGAAAGCAGCAGCAGCGTCTATGAGCAGTGTTCCGTACCTGATCTAATCTAATAACGCTGGTTCTAGGTGAGACAGGCATCGTCACTGCCTGGTCGATGTTCCTGGACGGACATTACAAGCGAGGCTCTAGCGACATCCACCAGGTGCCTTTTTGCTATTCTGTTTTAATTCGCCGTTTCAAAAGTTTTTTTCGTGTCTTTTTCAACAAGAGATTGGGGTGTCCGATGTGATACCAGTGCGCCCGGATCCAAGGGAGGGGTGACGAGGTAGCCGCCCCCCCCCCCCCAAACAAAGTCGATCCCCTCCTCCCCCTTCTCGGAGGAGCAATTTGACATGGGCAGGACCCCCCCTTGCACAAGAAAGAGTGGGAGAATAGTATCTTTAAAGTCCCTGCCCTCGCCGCCCCCAAACGGAGGTCTGGATCCGCCCCTTGCTGATACTGCTCCCTGGAACACGCCCAGACCAAGAAATAAGCGCCTAAATTTTGTTGTAGTATCTCTTTTTGAAACCAAGTATTAGTTGCGAGGTGAGTGTAACGTCGGTGGAAAACACCGTCTAGGTTTCAACAGTCTTTCCACACAAGCCGCCGCCCGATTCAAAACCGGTAGCCGCGCCGCACATGGCAATTCCTTCATCCAGCGCGAACCCGAACAAACAGACGACACAAAGAGAGCACGCGTCCCCAAACGCCTATTAGCCCCGAGAAGTTCGCGTGGCGCCCCCTTGCGGCGAAAGCGGCGACTGACGTCACGGCGAGGAGAGAATTTTTCCCCGACTCGCCCCGCTCGCCCTGTGGGAGGCACAACGGCGGGGAGCACAGCTGTCGGCGGCGCCTCGTTTCTATCTCAATTTTTTGGGCGTGTGGAACGCAAGAAGCATAAATTTTTATATGTGGCTTTATTGAGGTATATTGCCTGGCACGCGGCAGGCGAAACTTCAACCAACATTTAAGCCTGGTTGACAGGAGCAGGCAATGCATGAATCACAGCCAGGTATATGAAAATAAAGAAATATGGGCCACAATTGCAGAAGCATCACTATGAGATTTACATCTCACAATAAAAACGCTGCTGAAGGTCTGAATGAATTGGCAGGTTATGTATGCTATTGCTTTTTGTATCTCTGTTTTTAAACAAGTGATCGATGAAACAGAACAGCCAGTGGCTGCTCGAGCAGCATGCTAAACCAGTCTGGGCCATGGGGAGAGAATTCCACAAGTAAGACAGCCCCAGTGCAAGAGGGGCAAAGTAAAAAAAACAAGGAACATTTATTATATACATTGCTCGCATTTGACCTATGCTGGATTCCGGATGAGTATCTCAATGGTTACTACACGGGTGGTATCTGTGGACTTGTTTTATATCAACCCTCAAGTAATGTATAACAAACGTGAGCGAAGGTGTCTAGATCTGTTATTAGTCCCTTAAGCCCCTAAAATTGAGAGATTTTACTCGAGATCGAATTGTCCTGAAGCTTAAGTACCAGAAGGTTTTTCGCACGCAGACTGTCGCCCTTCACAGGTTCCACATTTTCTGCTACTAGTGCTGGATCTTACCACTGGACAGACGTTTGAATGCTTAGCACCTCACCCTGTTTTCCTCTGTTGTTAGAGAGCCTGGCTGCAGGGAGTTTGGGAGGCTGAGGAAGCTTTTGGGGACCTGCAGCAGTGTCTCTTTTAATTGGAAATAAATGACAATTCAAACCAAACGGTGTATTTTCCGAATACCCAAGGCTGGAATAAAGAATGTCAGGAAAAAGTATAAGCAAATTTACAAATTACGGTACTATTGCTGTGCACGTATTTTGGGTAGCTCAATACATATCCTTTACAGGCAACGGCTAGAGGGAAATTTATCGTTTTTGCTGCTACCATACAAACTAATTTCCAGTAATTATGCATCTTCTAAGAAATATGCCCGCATAGGTGTATAAACTATATAATTATTTCCCGAAGAAGCTGGGTTTATGTAAGACAACCACTGTTCCACGAGCGTCTCAAAGATCATCAGGACGCGGGGCCCTTAAAACACCTGGCGAACCAGCGTGTACGGTGGTGGCAGCGTAGCGCAGTCGGGATCGCGAGCTAATTTGCGCAGACCACCCAAAGGCCCATGACGGCACTGCTACGCTCAAATGCCTTGAAGTGCGGGATGTAATATCGTCCTAAGCCATGAATATGCAAGGAACAGGATTCCCGGCGTTCTGAAGCTTACTTGCGGCACCGCTTCGTCGACCCCTCGCCAAAGTGCTCCTGTCGTGTGGGGACGGGAAGGTTCATCGGCGGAATCGCCTCCGCCGATAGGCTTTCGGGATTTGTAAGCCTATTTTACAGGCGCAAAAGACATGCAGGCTCATAAAATGTACGGAAGCACGTCTAATCGGCCTAACTCCAACGTCTTGGACACCGGGTAAACGAGGCCCAGCTCCTCGAAGAGCTTGCGGCACACAACGCCAAACTAGGAAACCGGTGCTGGGAAGCGAGCCGATACGAGATCGCGGAGCGGAGTCCTCCTCCTGACGTCACGGAACACCTCACCCAATCAGGGCACGGCGACCGCAGCGACGCTTGTGCTCGCTCTCGGGGCTAATACCACAACAGACCCTTTTCGAAACCCCATCAAGCGACACTGGTGGTCACCGTTTCTTGGCTGTAGGGGGCACAAGCTACCGCCCGTTATAAAGGGCACAGCCGTTAGCATCCCTTCAGCACCCATTCTTGGGCACGAAGCTTGCGATTGGATCCGAGTCCTGCCGAACGCTGACAGATCATTTGTTCTCGATACGAGTTGGAGCCGACTTCACGTCGTACGCTGAAAAGTGCGCGCCCAAATAATGATACTCTCGGATAACGTACGCAGCGGCTACTAGGTGGCGCGCTTTTTCAGATGTAAAGCTCTTCATAACTATCGACGTTGTGGATGAAAACGAGACTGACTTGCCAATAGACCTCTTGCAAAATCGCGAAGTGATCCTAGCGGCGTAGTGCCGCGCAAAGCATCTTGGGTACCTTTTGGCTACCGTTTCGGTTTCGATTTGCCTACCTCAACTCACGACATCCCGTCACGACTATATACAATGCATGCATGTTTCGAATATGAGACTTTCCTTCAATTCATGGTAGTTACCTACCAATAGGATAGAATGCTGGAGCACACTTTTTTTTTGGGGGGGGGGGTCCGGACGTACCAGAGTTTGTGCGCAGGTAAGCAAAGAAAGAATTAGTGCACTGGGCGGTCATCCTGATCCGTCGTCTTAATGTCCTATATAGGCTTCTTAAGCGATTCAAAAATAACTGATGGGTTAGTTGGCTAAACTTGCCCTGTCCCCTCTTCTTTTCCTCGGTGTTTGCGCTTTTGATTTTTAACAATTCCTAACTGATCCTGGAGTCTGGAATGGTGGCCAGGCAACCAGGAAGGTATACGGGACGGGGCAGGGCTTACTTTACCTAGCTTCAAGTCTATACTCTGTTCACCTTATGATGTACCCCAGGAAAGGCTACAACCGCTACCTCCTTGCTCTGGGGCACATCTCGGCGGCACAAGCTCGTGACAAGAGCGGCTGCCAATGCTATGAGCTCGCGCTTCTAGCCTTCGCTGCGGTACAACATAAGGGGAAACGAAGTATAGGCAGGTCCTTACGGCCGTAGGAGGTTCGTTTTTCAACGGGTGCAATGCAAGCGAGTGCTAAGTTTACTGTCATGCAGGGCATAGATGGATTGTCGCCATTGACGAAGTAGCATTTAGACTACTCGTCAACGGGGCAATAAATCGAAACCATGCCACTCCTCTCCCTGGCCAAAGAGGTCCCTCACAAAGGGTCCCTACATGCAAAGAAGATTTTTGGAAGAAGTTTATTGTCGAAAAATCTATTTCTATAAAAAGCTTTCACGTACTTTGCCCGCCCCTTTGCTTTGGAGGCTTTTGGTCTCTTAGGGGTCTTAGTGGAACGTCGGACTTCTTTTAGCAACTTTGCTCAAGTTTGTTTCCTTTGATTTTATTTACTGCTCGATGCATGCTGGCCATCCCAATCGCCCTAACGGTAAAGCTTTTTTTTTTTCGTAGCGACAGCGGCGTCGTTTAGCTGTTGATGGTGCCGAGTCAAAGCTGTCACTGCACTGTCCACTTTCAACCGTTCCTTTCCGTCCTCGACTGCAGTTCGAGTAACTTTTCGTTATTCAGTTTAGGAACTTTCAACGCAAGCAATAAACGCATCCTTACACCAATCTGTACTTACTGCAAATCTCTCCTTCGCAAATCCTTCTTCCACCTATAATCGTAAGAAATTTTCCATCTCTAGATGTAAAACAAACCAATAGGTAGTTATAAAAAAAAGAAGAAAAAAGTTGCACAATAAAAAAACGTTTTAGACCTAACGGCGCCGATTTTCAGCGGGCCGTAATCCCATCTGAGTGCTAAACTTGTGCAGCGAACGATAATGGACCTTTTTTCCCCACTACGCCTCTGCCACAGGAGGCTGGTAGCTTCTGCCAATCTCGTACACATTACTCGAAAATCCAATTACAATTACTCTCGCTTAAAAAATATATTCAATTACTTTGGAATGGAGAGCGTGCTGGAAAGGGTAACATAAATATTGGGAAGAACATAATTGGATTACTAGATCACTCGCCGGACAAAGTAACTGGCCGTTACTTGAAAAAAAACTAACCGCTACATCTCCGATTACTTCGCATCTCCAAAATCACATAAGTTTCTGTCGGTTTGAAAACGGGTCTTTCGTACCGCCTTTTAGGAGTTTTAGGAATCGTTTTTGCAACTCCGATAAGGTTCGATGGCGCCTTCAAGTACGAACTGTGCATGCGCTATCACAGAAGACTCGCACATGCGCAGTGCGTATACCGGAGGGCCCGTCGTTCCGTATCAGATGTGCTAAAACTGTTCTCTAAAACACTCTGTTATTGGAATAGAATCATCGACTTAAGAACTACGTAGTGCCTTGTTAATGCGCCACTTTCGGTAAACCATTCTCCCGTCGGAGATTCGATTCGCGTAGGTATTCCTTGGAAGGATAACTTGTACAGAATGAAGGGCACCATTAGAAACGGGAGGTGAAAAAATTAGCGGTTACCATTAATTCGAGTATACTTCCAAAACTAATTAGGTTACCGTTGTGACTACTTCCCAATAAATGTAGTCAAACCGTTACAAAAATTACTCTGAAAAAGTAGTCCAGTACAAGCACTTTCATTACTCGCAATCAGTACCCGTACACAAATCTGGCCTCTGCAAGTGTATGCACCAGACTTGTCATTATCTCAAATACCTCTACTCAAGATACTGTATTTCAAATACTTTTTGAAGTATCTTGGTATCTTGCACATACTTTTGATCGAGAGTATTTGATACTGCATTTTAATTACATTTCTGAGCATCTTGTACTCATGATCTCAAATACATTTTTGATATTCCGCCATTTTCTGAGTTTTTCGATATGAAGTGATGCGGGCGTGGCACGAGGAAACTTGAACATTCTTTCGAGCAACCAAATCCTGTTGCTAGATCCGATAAGATCCGATGACTTTGATTGAGCTCGTGAAAACATCGCTTTTGTGCTGATTGTGACTCATATTTTACCCCAAAGTTCGTACAATGAAGGTTTCTCCCTCAGTTTCCCAAAGACGCCTGTTTTCCCCTAGAGTTTCCCCCCAAAAATCCTCAAACAAAAAGGAATGGTTTTAGGGAAGTAAAGATAGCCACACTGAGGCGCAAGGCAGAACGGGAAACGACCCACGACAAAAATGCAGACTTCAGTGTCACGAAAATAACAAATAGAAGAAAATGAGAAATAGACACAAACAGAATACACTTTCTTTTTGCTTATTTGACCGTGCTACGGCGAAACGTCGAGGTTTCTTTTGTTTCTCTTCTTTTTGTCGTCAGTCTGGCACTTATTGCTCTCGCGAACACTGTCTGTAAGCGAACATTGATAAGCAGAGAACAGGACAGGAAACAAACTAGGAGCAAGATGACCTCTCAAGACGCCAACAAAGCGTCCCCCAAAGTTGAGTGCCTTTCTGAACGCAACCTACTCGAAGAAGTTGCGATGAGTGCCGTGGCTATTATGTGGGCTCTCTTTGTTATCCATTCAAGCATTTCCTTATTCCAAGTTCGTTTATAGTGAAGTCCCCATATGGTGAATATGAATTGCAGTTAAACAGTGCGTCTAAGATCCACCGCAGGACCTGATATTGAGCGATACTACTATTCGGGAACTTTCAGCGGTGGTGGCACCGCGATGTGAAAATCGCGCTCCTAGCTCCTGGATGATCGGCTTCACAATAAAGGTGTTTAGCCTGCACCTTCCTGGCGGGAAAAATACAGTAATTAGGCTGCTCGTATAGAGCAAAACGAGAATTAATTACGCGTCGCAGACCCCGCCTCTTACTGATGTTTTACGACGATCGTCCAGATGTCAGCCATTTTAATAGGCACCCACGCGCCCCTTATATTTCGTGAAAGTTGCGAATAGCTAAAGCGACGTCTTTTTTGTTTTGTCCCAGAAATGTTTTGTAACATGCATCAGTGATATCCTGCCCCTTATAGTTGGAATTCGTAAAATAGTTCTACGATGTCCCCCCCCTCCCCTGTTTTGTGTTGTTGCGTGCTAATAAACCATTATTTTGAACCAGATTTGCGCAACTGTACAACTTTGTTTGTCACTGATGTCGATACAAAGTTCACAATGCGGAAGTATCTTCAAACGTAATCGAGTTACATCTCTAGTATTCTGTACTCTACTCAAGACACTTTACAGTAGTGAAAGTAACTTGAGTAGAATTTTAAATACTTTATGAAGCAGGTATTTAGTAGCTTAACTTAAATACTTTTATCGAGTATTTTGTCCAACACTGGTATGCACCCTTCACCCCTGACCGTGCTTCGCACTGTCGCCATTTTCGAATGGCACCGTCACGCACCTTTTGCGCGTATTTCGTCTTTTCTTAACGATTCTTTTTTTTAGCATCAGTAATATGGGGAAAAAAGCAATGCACAACCGATACAACGGTACGATGACAATGTGTTCTGACTGGCGGAGGCATATGTTGGCCAGTCCTTCATTCGTAGTTCAAATCCTCCCCCCAAACGGATCTCGTTACTGGAAGAAGGTCCATTCGGTCCTCCTTTGATTACTTGGAGTCGGCGTGCTAGATAAAGGCTTACCACTATCATGAAGCACAACCACGCATGCGCGCATTGAAAAAAATAAAACTTTCTTTTACTTTGTATTTTGCCAGCGATCGCTTTATAAAAGCGAACGAAAGACACAAAGAAAGAAGGCAAATCTTCACATACATACATACATTCCAAGTTTCTCAATAGAAAATATTCGCTTCATTAAATTCGCAAACAAGGTCACCAACTATACCGGCGACGTCAGAAACCTTTCTCGTATGGTGGCCACCTGGTCGGGTGAACGGAGCCGCGGAATGCCCCGTAAAATCGAATTTATTATTCGGACTATGCATCACTCACAACTTAACAAACGCTGGGCGTGGTGAGAATATCATTATCGCTTCTCGGCCTATGAGAATCCGGCATCTGCCGATAAATACGTCGAACAACCAATCACGAAGCAAGAATCGTTAATTATTATAATGAGCCACGCCCAGGCTTTCTTAGTCTGTCACTGAGAATAGCCAAAACTACAGCGTGGTGTTCGCAATCAAAGTACGAGAATGACACGGTCATTCGTAATAGTATATTAGAGATTTGTAGTTGTCTCTCGTTAAAATACATGGAGGTCTTGGAAAACAAGAACACAAAAATATATCGCAGAAAATTCAAAATTGACATCGCGGCTATCCACGTGTTAATGAAATAGCGGGGGAATGACGTCAGTCCCGTTTGTCGCGACGTCAGTGACACGGTGCTGTGATGCGAGTATGTCAACAACGTCGGATCATTTTTGTGTTCCCCTCTTCCTCTGTACAGCTCTCTTTGTGCTATTTTGTGCTCCCTGCGTTATCGCCACGAGATTAAGTGAACGGCGATACAAGGCAGAACTAGCTCTTTCTTCACATTTTGTTTTCTTTCGTCTGTAACTTTAAACTCGGGATGAACAAACCCGAAAAGGAAATATTTCAAGCAAAAAAATACTGACTGATGGGCGAGTTGGTGCTCAATATTGTCCTCGTCAATACTCGTATTCACGTCAAAACTGCAATAAAAAAAGTATTTTTTTTTTGTTGAGCATTACGAGTTTTCTTTTTTATGGGGTGAATTGAAAGATAGATATAGGCGCATTTGACATTAGCCATGCGTTATTTTAACAAGAAGTTCAAGTTTCAAACGGCAAAAGCATCGTTCCTTCCTCCGACAACCGAATCTTGCAAGAACAACTTCGCGCAGCGTAGAAACATTGCTGAAATTTTTCTTTTTTTTTTCTCTTTTCGCCAACAAGTTTAGAATTACGACAAAATTATATTCAAAGTAAGAAAAAAAAGGAAGTGTCAGTTTGTCAATTTTCGCACAGCTGCTCCGAGGGCGCTATATTTAATCCCCGAGTGCACTTTCCCGACGTGTTTTAGTAAGTCGAGTTCAACCATCCGCGAATTTCGACGCAACTCCACTTGGGAGAATTGGGCCAACGGGGCGGCGGTTGTTCGTTGTTGCAAACTGTCGTCAAGAAGCTTATGCAATCAATATTCGTCTCACTCACTCATTAAGTCCCCTCGCCCTTTCTCTCTCTGCTCGTCTTTTCCCTTTCGAAAGACTCCTTTGTACTCTGTTTTCCCCTGACGATGGACCGCTGCGGGACGCCACGGGCCATCCCAGCCAATCCGGCGCGGAGAAACCGTCACGTGACCAGGCGGCCGGCCGCGCGCGCTGCGCCTCTTACGAACGTCACGTTGTGATGCTCAGGCGGCATTGGATTGCGCTCCGAAGACTGGCGGCGCTCCGCTTTGGAGTTCGGGACGACTCGACGCCTCCCCGGCTGCTAGCACCGAGATGCTCCGACAGGAAGACAGTGACAGCCTTCGAAGTCGGCGAGTGCCCGCCGCTTCGCTACTTTGTAAGAAGCTGCGATAGTCGATGCTCGTTCTTAGGGAAGACTGAACAAACTGAGAAAGAAAGAGAGGGGGAAAAACACGATTGAGTAAAGGGGGAATGGGGTAAAAAAAAAGAGAGGCAATAGTCATTTTTCAAAAGTCTACCAAGCAATATTGGCGGTCGTCGTTGTTTGAAGAGAGAGCGTGTGATTGGCTCCGACTTCTTGCCGAGCGCTGACGTAATCCTCGTGTCCAATAGATACTCAGAGCCCAAAACAATGGCGTACTCGTACAATTAGTGCAGCAGCAACTGGATGGCACGCACTTTCAAAAAAATGGTGTATTACCATCTGTGGGCTGCCATCTTTGTCCACTGGAGAAGGGTTTTGGAGTGGGAAGACGCAAACATTCGGGCGGAGAAAGAGAACAACGGTGGAGAAGATGTAAATATAGAGGAGGAGGAGATAGTGGTAGATTGGGGAGGGGAAGATGGAAGGAAGCGAGAATCAAGGGGAGATCGGTTGAAGGGGGCGAGAGAAGTGCAGATCGTAGAATGAAAGAGACGGGGGAAGGAAGGAAGGAGTCAAAGAGGGGCGACGAGGAGGACAGTTTCGCTAAAGGGCAGCTCCGCCGTCAATTTGAGCGTTTTTATCGAAACATATTTTCGGAAAGGGTACTAAAAATGTAGCCTATAGCAGCGCTTAAATCATTAAAAAATTGTTTACATAATTTATAATCGTTAAAATACGCTGAAACCGATACCGAAACTAACTTGCCACTCGACTGGTCCGCCATTTTGACGTGACGTCACATATGGTATAAACACTCGCACGTGTGCAGTTTGAGCCAGGCCAGCCTGGCAGCAGGTCACTGTTTTGTGTTCGTGCCGCGGATAAAAATGGACTCATCAGGCTCGTCTGAATCGAGCAACGATGAGGATATGCCGCTAGATTTTGAGGACGATGACGATAACCCGTTCTCATACGATCCGTCGGCATCGCCTCCGAAGGAACCGCCAGCGGCGGCTGAATTCGTGATCCGCCGCCATGTGGACTTAGATGCCGCTTCCGAAGCGGAATGGTAAGGCAGCTTTTGTTGCTAGCATGCCAAGAAAAACTGATCGACGTTATGCCTCTTAATTGGAGGCACTTTTTGTTATATCTTGGGGTCTGACAATAGACGGTTTTAGTAGACCGTGTTTTTCAAGCGACGCTTCCGTAGCGTGAGACCCTACGGCACAACACCAAATTCCTCCAGTCGCCACAACGCGCTCTTACATAACTGTATAAACCGATAACATAAGCAAAAAACAGACAGTCGCTAGCACCAACAAGCTACAAAGCAAGCACCCTGACCAACATGTGACGTCACGGCAACGTCAGCGCCATCATGGCAGCCTCCGTGTGCCGCTCTTGCTCAGTGTTGCCAGTAGGGCGGGAGCAAGTGATTTGGGTGTGTACATGTAAATTTCAAAATTCATTTTCTTCTAGGAAAATTAATATTTTTCCGAGATATTTTGTACACATGCTCAGGAAGGGCATCCAAATACATGGTGAAAATTTTATAGAAATCGGTGACCATCAAAATTACGGCGGAGATGCCCTTTAAGACTTCGCTGAACTCTCTTATCTCCCCAATGACCCGGAAACTAGTTGCCGCTCGTTAGTCGGGCTTCCCCTCGTTTCCCGCCGTGGTTTTTCTATCAAAGGATGTTTCGTTAGCATTCGAGGGGAAGGATTTAACGAGCTTTCCAGGGTTTTTTGTTCACCCCGTGACTCTGCTCTCCGCCGAGTGTCAGCAAGCTGCGGTTCCCGGAAGGCTATACTGGTTCGAAGTCGCAGTTTTAAAATTCGTGTTTGGGGAACTATACACGAACTCATCTCTGTTACGTCACGGCGCGGTGGTGGCGCGTCGGACGCACTTCCGGTCCGGGGCTGTGGGCGGAAGGGCCCATGCCAGACGTGTATTCCTGCGTTGTTTTGGAAAGAACCAGACAAAAACCTGCCTTCTCGTCAAAATGCCGCGACTGGGGCTGTACCAAAAGACTCGAGAAAGGTTTGAAGGTCAGTTTTCATGCGCTCGATTCGTCCGAGAACGTGGATATGTGCCGTGAAAAGGGAAAACGAGACGCCGTCGGACCATGATTGCTTGGGCGGGAAGCACTTTGGGTTGAATTCACGGATACTTGTGGTCATCAGATTTATTTGTTTTGTTCCAACATGAACGCCGGAAAACCGTCAAGTTGCACGGACCACCTGCGGACTACGTTCAGTGCGTCTTCAAGTTCAAACGGCCGCCTGATCGTTCGAACTGTCGTCTGCTCTTTCAAATGTTTCTGCTTGTCGTCTGCTCTTTTAGAGGACACCGGCCCGTAGACCAAACATGGGCCCGGTACTTACGATAAGAAGTAAGTGCAGGCCTAAAAAGACTTAAGTTTGAAGGTTGGTAAGCAGGCTCGATGTAAACAGTAGATATAAGGAGATGTTGATCATTGTTACCAGTGGCCATCACAGACTTGTTATGCCTGATTCACTTGGTCCGATTCTGCTTGCGATTTTCAGTATCGACGTCGACCATCTCAG
Organism: Ixodes ricinus; assembly: GCA_037355805.1. Classification (NCBI taxonomy): domain Eukaryota; kingdom Metazoa; phylum Arthropoda; class Arachnida; order Ixodida; family Ixodidae; genus Ixodes; species Ixodes ricinus. Next base: position 13,654 of record JAZHYW010030667.1, on the reverse strand, counting down.
CTACGGTTCACGCTTTTGCAGCCCGAGCGACGTAGCGAGTGAAAATTGCGAGCGAAATCTCTTCATGTGAATCAGGCTTTAGCGTACATTCCGCGGCGTCCACGCGGAATGAATCGCCGCATGTCAGACTATTCACGCGAAGTTTTGCGGTGTAACAGGCCTCGTTAATTTCGCTGACACCGCTCAAATAGTCAGACATTGCCAGGAAGACGTAAAATCAACAATTCCAACGCGAAAAAGAGCGCGGGGACTCACACCGACGCCGACAACACCGCATTTCAATGGTTTGTTTATGGGCGACGGCGAGCTTGTTGCCCACACCCCCATCGCGCATGCGCGGCGCCGGTGGCGTCCGCTAGGGGCGCTTCGGGCGCTCCGGTTTGTTTGTAAACATGAGTTGGTGTATATGGTCCTCGCGCCAGAAAGGCGCTTTGGAAAGGAAGGAACGCGGGCTGATTCTAACTTGTACCCTTCGCTGTTCTGCCAGTTTAATAGGGATAGGAACTAATGGAGAGGAGGCGGTAAGAGTTTGCGGGGGACTTCCGAGCAACGAGCATTGATCGGAAGGATTCGTGGGTCGACAGAAAGCCCAGCTGCCTTTGTCTCTACCAACAGTCTCCTCCAATCAGAGCGAACAAGAAGCGTCGTCATGCTCCTCGCGCAAGGTCTGGCGTTCTGAACGCCGGACACCAGCGTTCAGCGTTCAAACGGTATACCTGCACCAGAGCCGTGTGGAGCTTGGTCAATGGGAGGCGCGGGGAGAGCCAGGGCGTGCACGAGGCGCAGAAAGAGGGACCTGAGCATGCTCTCTTGGCCGACCAGAAGCCGAGAAGAATCCCCTAGCGGTGGTAGCGAGAAACCGTTTTAATCGTTTTAATAACGCGTAAGTGTGAAGTGTAGTAACCCTTAGTGGTTGAAAATAGGGTGCACGTGATGTTTCTATTATGATCATGCAGAAAGATGTAAGAAACGAATCTGCCGCTCGATCTCTGTTTTGCTCGGACAGAGTGTGACCGCTCGGACGGCAGATTCCCGGCCCTCGGCGCCTGGCGTACGGATTATGTCGATCGTTCCGCTAGTCGCACTATTCCACCATGACCTTGGATGAGCGTGATTGAAACATCACGTGCACCATATTCTCAGTCACCGAGGAGTTACTCCGACACGCTTATTAATTTTGTTTCTCGCGGCCACCGCCAGGGGTATTATTTCCGGCTTCTGGTTGGCGACATTCGAATTTGTGAAGACGCCCTGGAACACGCCCAGCCTGCTTTCGGCCAGTGGCGCCTCCTTATTTGTCACCTATACTTCCCAATGAATGTCCAAATCTCTAGATATACGCCTCTGCCTTGCACGAGGAGCACTGGAGGCGACGCTCCAAATGTCAGCCCTACACGGACTGTGTAGGGCCGAAGCATGCACAATTGTTTCTGGTTCTGGACGTATTGTGCTAGCCGGGCCCGTCTATCACATTGTTGTTCCAAAACGCCTGCGGTCGAGTACTCATTCCACGCCTCTTGTGAGCGTGCGTCCCGTGGCCATCCCTCCGCTGCGTTCAATCCCTGGGCGCATAAACATAATTAAAATATAATATAAAGTATAAATGCTTCGTAAAAAACAGCTAGAGCACTCTTGCGCTGTCTAGATCTCGGCTCTTGAAGCGGCGTTAATCCGGAACATATCCTCATTGTTACTTCTGTAGTGCGCTCCGGTATGCGAGGGTTTCATTGTGCGTATGAACCGTGACAAAGACTGTGGCAAATTCTGCAAGTCAAGTTATTTAGTTTTAACGATTTTTGTTGTTATTAATAATAATTACTATTTTCAATGATTTACTGATCATTTTCGTTGCTCCTGTTCAGAATATTTTTAATACTCTTCTATGGCCACTCCTCCCTTCCACACGAACGTAAACAAGAAGAAGAGGACATCTCACGCACCATCCCACCCTGAAGAAAAGCGGTCCCCGCTTGAAACGTTGGTGAATTAAATGGCCTTCCTGAAACTTCTTAACTTCCGTACATTGCATGTATATATATATATATATATATATATATATATATATATATATATATATATATATATATATATATATATATATATATATATATATATATATATATATATATATATATATATATGTATCTGGTAGACCGCGGAGCGCAGAGAGTGCTCCGCGGTCCACCAGGGCAGGACCGCGGCGCAGAGATGCGCTCCGATAAGAAACCGAATCCTATAGAAACGCGTCCAAATTAAGCGGTTTTACGAAATGCCGTAAAATTCCGCCCCTGTTTTATACCTTTCTGAAAAGAGTTGATTAATTGGTTTTCGTACTAATGCTTAGCAAGTTTCTCAGTGGAACCATATGCTTATCTGCACTAATTAAAATGTTAATGAGTTAATTTTAGTTATATATATTCCTGACTTTATAAAAACATATAATGAAGACTATGAAAAAACTTCTAAAAGTTCATCTGGATGAAGTTTATATCAAAGGCTCATCGATGTCGAACAATGTGGAAATGTGAAGTAACGCCAAAGATGACGTTCAAGCGTAGTTTTTCGAAGTAACGGTAACGCTCTTTCGTGGTCGTTTTCAGAACGGTAACGAATCTCAGTAACGCGATAATATTTGTCGAACCAACGAGCGACTCTATTTCGTTACTTATCTCTGCGTCAAGGCGCAACACTACGTGGAAGGGAAGAGAAGGTTTAACATCAAAGGACACGCTCTTATTTCTGCATATATACAAAATACAGAGAGCAACGGGATTTGAGGCAGCGCGTCGACAGGACCCGACAGTTGCGAAACGCAATCGGCGCCAGTGTAAGGAATAGCTAGGACTATCGATCTCACAGCCGCGCTATCTGAGCTCGCACGCGCCGCGCTTCCCGTCTAAGGTCCAACTCCGAAACCGATGCAGATTCGATAAGACCCGCAACCTCGTATTCCGTCGTCTTTTCCTTTTTTTCGTTTCGCTTTCCTCCGGAAGTTCTCCTTTATTCCCCGCGTCTCAGCTACCCCATCTCTCTCCAAGGCGGAATCGAATACCGATGTTCCCTCGATTGCTGCACTGTATGCGAGCCTAAGCATAACAATAATAAAAATAATAATAGAACATAGCGTAGGTCGCTGTTATACTATGCACCGCGAAGAAAGAAGTGCTCGGGGCAGCACCTGCTTAAAATGGTGGAAGTATTTTTACGCCATGCTTTTTCTTTTTCTCTTTGCAGCGGTAGCTCGTTACTTTTACCACCAGTGGAAATGATGTGTGTTGTTGATGTTGCACCGTCATCGCTGTTCGTGTTGGAGTTGACGTAGTCCGCCGTCGATGTTGCCAAATCCTCGGAAAAAGATTGCCCGCTGCGTGCCAAACTGAGGCGCTACCTCAGAGCTATTAGCCCCGAGAGCGAGCGCAAGCGTCGCTGCGGTCGCCGCGCCCTGATTGGGTGAGGTGTTCCGTGACGTCGGGAGAGGACCCCGCTCCGCGATCTCGCATCGACTCGCTTCCCAGCACCGGTTTCCTGGTTTGGCGTTGTGTGCCGCACAGCTCTTCGAGGAGCTGGGCCTCGTTTACCCGGTGTACAAGAGCGTTGAGTTAGGCCGATATAGACGTGCTTCCGTACATTTATGAGCCTGCTTGTCCCTTTGGCCTGTTAAAATTGGGTTACAAATCCCGAAAGACTTTCGGCGGAGGCGATTCCGCTGATAAACCTCCCCGTCCCCATATGACAGAGGTAATTTTGCGAGGGGTCGGTGAAGCGGTGCCGCAAGTGCTTCAGACGCTGCAATTCTGTTCCTTGTATGTTCATGATTTAGGACGATATTACATCCCGCTTCCAAGGCATTTGAAGTGGCATTTATATCATGGGCCTTTGGGTGGTCGGCAAATTAGCTCGCGACCCCAACTCTGCGCTGCACTCTGCGCTGCGCTGGTTCGCGATGTTTCAAAGTTCACGTCTGATGATCTTTGAAGTGCTCGTGGGCTAGGGTTGTTTCACATAAATGTAGCTTCTTCGTGAATTAATTGTATAGTTTATACACCTATGCAGGCATATTTCTTAGAAGATGCATAATTACTAGAAATTAGTTTGTATGGTAGCAGCAAAAACGGCCGAATCGATGCCCCTAGTTGCCTGTATAATATGTATTCAACTGCCCAAAAATATACAGCAATAGCACGTACTTGTCATCTTTGATACTTTTTCCAGACGTTCTTATTCCAATAGCGTAGCTGGAACACATCGTTTAGTTTGAATTGTCATTTATTTCCAATTAAAAGAGACACTGCTGCAGTGTCCCCAGAAGCTTCCTCAGCCTTCAAGCTCCCCTACAGCTGGACTCTCCGACAACAGAGGAAAACAGGAGTAAAAGCAAGCATTCGAACGTCTGTCCAGTGGTAGATGCAGCACTAGTAGCAGAAAATATGGAACCTGTGAAGGGTGATAGTCCGCGTGAGAAAAACCTCTGGTATTTTAGCTTCAGTACGATTCGATTTAAGTAAATCTCAATTTTAGGGCTTAAGGACTAACAACGATCTAGACACCTTCAACTTACGTTTGTCATACATTTCTAGAGGTTGATATAAACAAGTCCACAGATACCACCCGTGTAGTCCATTGAAGTACTATCCGAATCACCGCAAAGGGTCAAATGCGAGCAATGTATATAATAAATGTTCATTGTTTTTCTACTTTGCCCTGCACTTGGGCTGTCTTACTTACGATTCTCTCCCCCACGGCCTCAGACTGTATTTAGCATGTTGCTCGAGCAGCATGCAGCTTTTTGCTTCGGCGATCTTGTTTAAAAACAGAGATACAAAAAAAAATAGTATACATAACCTGCCAATTCATTCAGACCATCAGCAGAATTTATTGTGTGAGATGTAAATCTATAGTGATGCTCCTGCAATTGTGGCCATATTTCTTTATTTTCATATACCAGCTGTGATTCATGCATTGCCTGCCCTGTCAACCATGCTTAAAATGTTGATTGAAGTTTCGCCTGCAGCTACAGGCCATACCTCAATAAAGCCACATATAAAAATTTACACTTCCTACAAAAAACACGCCCAAAAAAAAAATTAAATGGAAACGAGCGCGCCGACAGCTAGCGTCGTCACAGCCTCCACAGGGCGAGCGGGGCGAGTCGGGGAAAAATTCTTCCTCGCCGTGACGTCACCCCGGTTCGCCGTAAGGGGGCGCCACGCGAACTCTCGGGGCTAATACACCACAGCGTCAACAACCCGATTTATACATAAAGCTTTTATAGTATGCGACGCCCACTGCACCCGCTCTTCAAAAGAAAAAGCGTTTGGAACAAAATGGTTAGATGTCTGTTTTGTTTGGAACGCTTTTAGTTCACGAACCCCAGAACGCGACGTCGATGCCGAACAACTTCGCCGTGACGTGCCGCGACTGTAGCTGTGGTTGCAGCCTGGATTAACACAGAACTGCTCACTTTTTTTACACGTTATTTTTGTTTGTAAGTTGCGAGAAGAACAAAGGAAACCTTTTCTTTCACGTTGGAAACAATGAAAAAATTATATATCTGTTACTTTTGAGACTTCCAGAAACGTCACAACAAAGCGGTGGCGCAGGCTGTGAAATCTTCGTCTCCTAGCAAAGAGCTTTCCTGCGCATGTGCAGTGTGTACGTACATATTGAGCGAGCGCGATCTTGCCTCTACCCATTAGGCAGTTTTCGGGAGCCATGTTTGCACATCCGACGCGGTACAACATGGGCCCTCCGGTACGCACTGCGCATGCGCTGCCTTACAGAAGACTCGGCATATATGCGCGGTTCGTACCGGAAAGCCCATCGTATAAACCGTATCGGATGTGCACAAACAGTTCGCGAAAACTCCCCATTGATCGCGATCGAAGGAAACGGTTATCGGCGTTCGCACCTGGATTGACGCTCTAATTCCACCGGGCAGAAGTCTCTATGGTTGCGAATACGCATATACTGTTGAGACCGGTTATAACGAAGTCGGTTATAACGAAATAGCGGCTACAGCGAAGCGATCACGATTTCCCATTCTCTTTTGCACTTCGTTATAACCGAAGTCGGTTATAACGAAATAGTGGGTACAGGGAAGTGACTTCCGAATCCCGTTGACTTCGTTATAACAGGTCTCGACAGTATACCGATCCGAATTCGCGGTCTCGAGTCACGGTCCTACCGCTAATATACATAATACAAAACACAGCTTGCGGACGCCGGCTCCGGCGTGTTTGTTCCCTCTACGATGGTCGCTGTCCCATTGGTCGTGCCAAAACTGTTGGCAGACATGTTTCGAAGCAGACAAACATGTGAAGCAAACCTGATTCGAACGTGCGGTGAGGGCGTGTCCCCGGGGATATTTCTGCATTCGTGGTCTGCGGCCGACGGCGCGTCGTTTGTACGACGTGACAGCAGTGTAACTGCGCGCCTTTAGGATGGCAACAAATCCTTCGAAAAAAAAACAGAAAAAAAAACACACACATAGAATCTAGGCGACCGAAGGCGTGCGCTAAAAAATGTAAGAATCAACTAGCGTTAAACCATAAAAAAAACACAGTCGCTAAGTTAAAAACAGTAGCATACCTTAAAAAAATAAAAAAACTACAAAATTTAAAGAAAAGAAAAAAAGAAAACGAGTTACAGGTTGATTTTAGAGTATTTTTTATCCCGTGAATCTGAATATCACGTTCGTTTTCCCCAAAGACGTATAGCTAAAGGCGGGAAAACGCGAAAAGTCCTCCTACCAGTCATTACGTCGTACGGTAGGATCTTTTAGCCGCCAAGCGCGTGCAATGGTGAGCTTGACAGGTATATTCCCCCGTACCGTCACCAGTCGTGACAACTCTGTCTGGCTTATTTCTTTTTCTTTCTTCTTTTTTTTTTTTTTCAACTAGCGAGAGTGCGCGTGCATAGCTTTGATAGGCGCTGAAGATACGCCTATCAAGGCGCATCGAGCGCGGGGATTCCAAAGACTCTGCGATACGACGTCAGGCTCCGCAAACGAGCGGCTTCGGCGGTACTTCGAAAATAGGAAGTTTTCGTAGATGGTTTTCGCCGTCCCGCAACACTCTCCGCAACCCGCTACGATGCCCGGAACTGTACAGTCAAGGCCATCGGCGCGCAGGCGCAGTAGCGGCGTCTTCGTTGCGGAGGGCTTAGCGGAGAGGGAAACGCGGTCTACGAAAACTCCCTAATAATTCTAAACAACCTCCGTGGCACCCAAAAAAAAATTATATTGATATTTGTGATGCTAGAGGCCAAATGAAGACGATCTAGGTGTTTTTCCTCAAATACAGAACCGCTTCTATTTACCTTTATAATTTTTGTTTTGCAATTAAAGAGCTTAAGAGAATGTATTACATAATGTTCTAGTAAAATAACTTCTTTGTTCGTTTATGATGCTTTTGCACATCTCGATCACGCTGCAAATACATCTACAAAATACAGTCTATTATCATGTCCACAGATAACACCATGTCTTTCGTGCGCAGCCCGCGCAGCGAGGCAACAATGTCCTTTGACCCTGCCTCCCTCATTGGCATTGCCAATAAAAAAAAATAAAAAATAGAAAGAAAGAGAAAAATGTAATAAAGCGGCACGATGTGAAAGCAACCAGACACCGGTATTCATTACGGCCGGCTGATTAGTCTACATATTTCATTATACGGGACGTATTAGGTGAGTCCCAATTAATTTACCACATACTAAGTATACCATATATCCGAGTATAAATGCCAAACTCGCCTACAGAGCCGGATAATTGAATACGTGATGCGGTACAGCGTGTGCCTCGCGGTCCTGGACGGAAACAATGGGTTAAAGATAATCTGCTGCTGCTACTTTTTTTCTTTCTTTGCCGGGGGGGGGGGGGGGGGCTGCCGAATCGTATTAATTCCGCGGGTGATTTTGTCCGGGGAATTAGGCGTATGTTATTTTTTTTTTAGTGTCTTTTACTTTATATATAATGTGTGGCTAACGAACATGGCTTTCCGTTATGCTTCGAGCAACATGAAAGGACCCCTATGTATACACCCTGGCCCACGCTTCGAGTGGTTCTTTCACATCGCGCTACGTGTGTGCTTTTTGTGCCTGGATATGTCTTTATATTTTGTTTGCTTCATTTCCCGCGGTAGGTACAGGTATTGACATTTCCGTTGGAGCCTGGCGTTTGAAAAGCCGCCCCTTGGCTCCGAGGCCCTCGTTTTTCCCAAACCAGGTTTCGTATTTGCGTCATTTGCTTTAATAGAAAAAAGATAGTATGAATAGGAGTGTGCCGTATCTCCATGAATGGAGGAGATGCGTAATCGCGATCCCTTTTTTTATTCTTTAGTGATATTTCGCTTCCCCAATAAAAAAGAACCGCTTCGCTTCAACATTGTTTTTTTCTTCCTTTTTGTTTTCAAAGTATTTTTGTTTTCTCCAGTGAATAGTGACATTTTTGGGCACCTTTTCTCGTTTAGGTTTAGATTTTCTATTGCTCTCTGGACAAAACAGCTGTTAATTTTGTGGGGGTCTGTTTTTATTTTCTTCTGTAATCTCTCTTCTACTGTCACCGCTCAAGTGAGCTTATATCTTGAAGACTCGTTGTATCTGTATTTTTTGTTTGATTTCTTCGTTGATCAAACCATAGCCATTATGGCAAGTTTGGTTGACTTCCACAATCCCATGTTGCCTCCGATGAACTTGTTTCGAGTTATTCTGTATTAGTCCTTACGGAACTAGGTTGTCATTATTACCACCACCACCACCATCACCACCACCACCACCACCACCACCACCACCACCACCATTATTAATATTATTATTATTATTATTATTATTATTATTATTATCATTATCATATCTGCATCATATTTGTTGTTCTGTGTTTTTTTTTCATGACTCATTTTGTGACTGTTCTCATGCACTGAGAATCTCAATCTTCACCTGTACGTACCCTGCATTGTGCATCTCTTCAAGGAACGATTTTGTGACTTTTTTCTAGTGACATAACCTGACTTTCTTTTTATTTTTATTTTTATTAATTTTTTTGTGATTTAGCAGCCTAAGCTTCAACTGGAACTGTTGCTAATTCTGGTTAAGTTCACAATTTTTTTATGTTTTTCCTTTTTCTTTCTTCTTGTGATAATTATTTTGATGTCTTTGCAACCTCGGTTTAGTCACACAAGCCCTTGAAGGCTTTGACGAACCTGCGTTGTTTTGTGGATATGCTCCTCCATCACAAATAAATTATTATTATTATTATTATTATTATTATTATTATTATTATTATTATTATTATTATTATTATTATTATTATTATTATTATTATTATTATTATATCAGCGTTGTTGACTGGCATTGATGTTGTTGGTGCTTCCTCGTAGCCACATATGTTGACACGTCAAATGGGATGATGTGACAAACCTTTCTCGTGCTCGCTTACTTTCTACGCACAGGTAGCCCCTTTGGTACGAAACTTTCCACCACGCAGAAGGTTGCAGGTCGCCGACGGACGGGGCAAGAAACATAATCTCCCGCCGTGCCAAAAAAAGAAAAGAAAAAAAAAGATTATTTGCGGTTTTTGGTAGTGTCCGGATCTGCAACTGCGGCGGCATGCCGAAAAGATTGGCGAAGAATTTCCCGCTAAATTGAGCGGGGAACTTCTCGCGTAAACGTAACGGTGTTACGTAATATCGTGACGTCGCGCGTGACATTATGGCGTCACGTAAACTGTTACGTCACGTGACCCCGTGAGATCACGTGACACTGACGTCACGTTACACTGTAACGCCACGTGACATTGCGACTTCACGCGTCCCGACGACCCTAGGACCGAAACACGCCTGAAGATCCGCTCCGAAACCTCGCAAATAACGGCTGTGTGGCGAAAAAGAAAAACAGAAAAAGAAAACGGGTTGGCGTGCGAAGCTTGTTCTGAGCCAATCGATCCGTCTTCGGGAAGCGTGCAGTGTCGGTGGAGCGCATTGTTACGCGGAAGGGTCTGCGCTCGAACGTGTCTTCGGCTCTGGGTTTTGACCCACGGCTTCGACTTGGGCTCGTACTGCGGCTACGGCTTGATTTGCCGGCCGTATAGATAGATAGGGCTGTCCGGTATGTCGATTCTAGTCTTGCTGACCTTTTCCGCGGCACCGAATCCCACACGAAGTGGAGAAGCAGACCGTTTTCTTTTTGGCACGGTTTCTTCCTGCCCATGTCTTTTAAGCGCTTGCTCGGTTTTTTGTCTTATCCTCGATATATGATTACTATTAGTTTGTTTCCCCACCAGCGTGTGTGTTCGCACGTATATATTAATTCTTCGTTTTTTTCTTTTTTCCTTTTTTTTTGCTACGACGAGAACATGAATACGCTTTGCTCACTCCAGAGCCGCAGAGCGATATATACAAACAGATCCTATATAACACGTCCGTAGTGCTGGATTCGTGACGTCACCTAAAGAAGGCCAACGCGGGAAACAGATTCAACACGAGTCCTCGCTTAACGCTCATTCGCAGCATTCGCGTCCAATCTGTTCCCCGCGTTGGCCCTCTTTATGTGACGACACAAATCCAGCACCACGGCCTTCTCGTATATAGAAGGTGATGTATCTGCTTCAGAGAAACTGGGGGACGAGGAGACAAGAGCGAGTGGGGGCGTCAGAACACCATGCTCTGACGACCGGGAAAAGAAAAAAAAAATGCCGCCGAGGAAGTCTCCGTAGCCCTTATTCCATCCACGGAACGATTGCTTGTAAAGCAACACGCGCTATTCTCTATAATAGCAAGTTTTAGTAGACCGTGTTCCCCTCCGCTAAGCCCCTCCACTACCCGGAACACTACAGCCAAGGCCATCGGCGCGCAGGCGCAGTAGCGGTTTCTTCGTAGCGGAGGGCTAGCGGAAGGGAAAACATAGGGTGCCTACATGGGTCAGCCGCTCCAATGTAGGCAACCTACGGGAACACGGTCTACTAAAACTCCCTAATATACAGTCCGTTTCACCTTAGGGATGAACCGTAGCGGTGAGCTACGAGCCACATCCCAGCCAATCCAACGCTGCGGATGTGTCACGTGATTCCGCGCCCGCACGTCGCTGCTGCGCTCTCCCGAAAGGTCACGTGATACCGATAAGCAACAGTCCCACCGCCCATCCCTCCTACAAAGACGACACGGAGTTTCTCTGCACACAAGACGAGAGGAATTGTCCGGCGTGACACGCCGTGTTTGAAGCACGTTTGGTTCGTGTATATGTGTGACTTCAACATGTCGGCAGAGAGTGTTTTGTACGACCAGTGTGACTCTCATTCAAGCTAAGAAACACATGCCTCGAACAATGTCTGCGGACATTTTTTTCTACGGTGTATTGTGCTGTGATTGCGGCTGTACGCGGCGGTTGAACTGGCTCCAATGACTCGTACGTATAGCACCCGCTCGGCGTGGTCCAACGTAAGGATTCAGCGGAGCTCTTCGTGGCCGTACTTTCGACTTCATGGAAAGAAAGAAGTAGAAAACGCTCCTGTTTCTTTCTGTCCTCAAAAATGGCATCCCCCAAACGACATATTTGAACGACGCGGAGAAACCGGCCTAATTTGAACAAATCGTTCGTTGCTTCTTTTTTCGACTGTAAAATAAACGACGTTTCTCATTCATTCATTCTTTATTTTTTTTTTTTTTTGTCTGGCATGGAGTTGCGTTTTCGTAAACTTCGAAGAGAAAGCGGTTTGTAGTTCCCCTGGCGGTGAGTTGTAGCAGCCCCCTGGGGACTGACGAGGGGCCAAAGAAGCCACGGCGCACAAAGACGTTGCAATTTGTTGACGCAGACCTTCATGCCTGAAAGACCCCGAAATTTCGTTCGTCTTATCGTCGTGTGCGTGTGTGTGTGTGTGTGGGGGGGGAAGGGGGGGGAGGCTTGTTTAGGTAAATTGAAAGCTGAGCCTGCGAATAAAAGACCAGAATCCGTAGTCTTCCTCTACTTTACTTTCTTTTATTTTGTTGTCCTGACTCATTTTATAAGCGTTCTACAGCCGCTTTCTCGACGAACATTCTGTATAGCCATACAGGAAAGCGATGTACGCATCTTAAAGAGCCAACTAGGCCGACGTTTTATTCAATCTGAAATACAGATTTGGGCATGTGTGGCAGCTTCGTGATTATTAAAACGTTAAAGTGTATTTTTTTTTCTACTGGAGATAAGTGTATGTGAAATATGTGGTCTCGTTTAGGGTTGTATATTGGTTTCGTGCGAGTGCCTTTCGAATGTTCTCTCGTTTTGCGTAGTATTTTTTTTTTTGTCTCTCGAGTACTTTTGAAGCTTTCTGGTCTCCCGATTTTTGTTTTCCGAGAAATGAATGAAAATGTAGAATTATTTTGAAACTGCGTAGATCTTGAAGGTCTTATAGACCAAGGTCGCTAAACTCGTCAAGCACAACTTTGTGCCCGAAGTTTGCGGAACGCGCTAATTGGACTCTCGCGACGCTGACGTCGCGCCGAGCGAGGTGTCAATCATTCGAACGCTCATTTCTTTGAGAGAGGCAGAATGTAGCAAAGTTCATCGAGGCGCGCGTGCGGCGCGTGAGGGGCGCGAGGAGCCCGCTGATTGAACGGCTTCGCCGATGACGTAGCGCCCATTTGTCCCTACATCCCTACGCCAAGCTAAAATTAATGCTTTACAGATTGTCCCTAGGCGACCTGCTGACGCTCAAAATCCCTCCGAAGTTTGTGTAAAAAGAAACCTCGTTTGTCGAAGTTGTCGCTGACGTCAAAGTGACGTTTCCGAACTTTGCGAGAGCCGTGGTTTGAGCTCGAGATCTTCGCTTCGGATCGAGGCGAAGTTAAACTTTGTCAACATGGCGGTGCCGTACGCTGCGGCCGAGCTTATCTTCCGCCACCGTCGGCGTCGCTACTGAGACCACCGGGGACGCCTTTCAACTCCCCGACGACGACTTTCGGCGACAGTACCGGCTATCGAAAGCCGTTGTGCGTTGACTCTGCGACGAGCTTCGTTCGGCGCCCGGACTTCGAGGCGGCGGACAATCGCGTCTACCATGACCGTGGAACCACAAGTTCTTTGCGCGCTCCGGTTCTTCGAAACCGGTAGCTTTCAAGGCATGGTGGCGACTGACGAGCACCTGTCAGTCTCCCACATGACTGTGAGCCGGGCTGTCAGAGTTTTGCGGCTGCCATCGTTTTTTTTTTTTCTGCAATATCCGAAGAGGTACTAATAAGCTGGTATACAATTCAGAATGTTGGAAAACAAACAAGAACCGGGATAATTCTTGGGTAGGTTCGAGTCTCCCGGCAGCCGGCAGAATTATTTCTCCGAAATTTTACTGGCAGTCGTCACTCATTGGCGGTCAAATCAGTTCATCGAACGACGTGTCATCGACAGATCGTTTCATCGGCACGCGATGTAATCACATGAAAGAGATTTTCTTCCGTTAGAGGTATATACAAATTAAACATTTTCACACCTTTATACATGTAAGTGGGGTGTCCAATAACTAACCCCCTAATAAGTGTAGCAATAGACCTTATAAAAAAATGTAAACCTCACACCTTTAAAAATGTGCGATTTTTTAAACACGTTTCTTAAAACGTGTGATAATGCACTACACCTTTTTATAAAGATGTAAAACTACTAATACCCCTTCTCGTCAGACACGTAGCCAGGGGGG
>JAZHYW010030665.1:0-23350 GCA_037355805.1 Ixodes ricinus | reverse complement strand
TTTCCTTCTCTTTTCGCTTTTTCGGAGGACACTCTCGGAGATCGGGACAGAGAAGAGACCACGAAGAGACGGGCGTTTCCTATAGCCGGGGTCGCACTGCTTATACATCGCGCAAAAACAGACCGCAAACAAGAGTCACCGCAATATCCGTGGTTAGAATGCCGCGCGCCAAGTTTCGCCTTGAACTCATTGCCATCCGGCATTCGAAGCACGGATCTCATCAGTGACTCGCATTCGAATTTATTTGCAGACTGTCTTTTGCATGAGGTATAAGCATGATGTGACCCCGCGGCTTAACGGAATAGCCTAGGGCGACCAACCCACGGCCGACGAAGTAGAAAACAAAATGCACACACAGGCACATGCACACATTTGCAGGACGACGTTCAACTTCCGAGCGACACGAGGCGCAGTTGACAAACAAAACCAAAAAACAGCGCTCAGCGCTTGTAAGAAAGGTGAGGAGCACTTAATGAGGAAGCTTACTGCCTCCAAGTTTGAAAGCAGGTTCGTTGTAAACACACGCTCCGACTCGCGAGAGTGTCTCTCGAAATTGGGGGACGTCGCTACACGTGTATGTACACTCTGCAGGCGGTCAAACACGCGTGGGGCCGTCGCAATTACGCAAGGCGCCTCGCGGCGGAGAAGAGGAGACGAGCAAGGAGACAAGGTGCAAAGAAAGAACTCCGCCAAGTTTGCAACCTTCTTCCGAGATTTCAAATTAGACGGGCGCTGCGAGCGAGGCAGTTCGCGTTATTGCGCAGGCGCGTATACGGGAGTGGGCGAGAAACTAGGGCTGGTAAGCCGGCGATGCACTTTGATTGCAGGTCGATGTTTCGCCTGGAAGCGGAAAATTGTAGAAAGAAGACTATCATGACGTAGAGGAAAACGAAACTACAGAGAGAACGAATGCGCTCATAGTGAGTGACACTTAAGCGACGCAGCTCGTTGCGAGTTTTAAATACTTTATCATCAATCCACAGCAGTAAGAATGCGGTATTACAGTTGAGAGCAACGCCGAAGAACGCATGACGAAGTAGGAAACGCAAACATAATAAGCTCCAGCCTGCGTGTTTATTATTATTTTTGTCAGTGATTAGAGGTGACATCGAAAAATTAAAGATCTCTATCGAATCCACGGCTACTAAAGTGTCTCCTTCCGATGATGCAAACACGTATCCATCATGCATATGCTTATTCCTGGACTATTTGAACGTCTTTTTAAAGTATTGATACGTCAAAATTGCCCCCAGCCCTCTTACATGCCTCCATCATGACTCGCGGTCATGCCTCCATCACGCATATGCTAGTTTTAGGACCATTTGGACGTCTTTTTAAAGTATTGGTATGTCGAAATTGGCTTCAGTCCTGTTTGCTAGTGCTTTTGCTTATTTTAGGCTGCAACGAGACATTTTACGACGCTCAAAGCATAATTTCACGTCGCTGTTTGAAACTACAATTCCCACCTGAAGTTCGCTGTTTACCCCACGAGCAGAAGGTGAAAACAAATGGTGTCTCCGTGACGCATCTGATGAAGATGACACTGTGGCTGCGCATGCGTCCTAACTTGTTCGTGGATGTCAACATGTGTGCATATCCTTACGGTTGTTTTCTAGCATGCTAACTCGATATATATGACGATAACGGTTTGATCGCGACATATATTTTACGGAGATGCGTTTCATCTGCTCATTTCTGAACGACACCCAATTCACCTTAAGGGCCTATAAATTCGCGAGCTCTGCGGGGCTCAACGAGGGGGGATCGGTGGCCGAGTGGGCTAGCGCACACCAGCTCGGAGCACGTGGCGCGAAATCTCGCGCTGCAGAACCCAGGAATCCTGGCGTGCGGTCGTGTATCCGTAGTGCACGGTTAAAGACACTAGGCTAGCGGTTGTACCACTGGCTAAATTGCTTATCTACAGCTGAGGCACCAGACGGCCACTTAGGCAGACTAACTTCCGGATGTATAAACATACACACAACAATTTGCTTGCGGGGTTCTCTACATACTCTTATCTTACAAAATGACATATACCATGCAGTGCATTAATTAACTAGGTTTCGTCTTCATTTTGATTTTGCTACTCTATACCGTTTGTATAGACCACGTACCATCTACTATATATAAACTCACAATTATAGCATAGCAAGTAAAACTATTCCTATGCTTAGCTTAGTGCGAGTGACTTGCTCGTTGTTCGAACTCTAGAAAAAGTAAATTATATAATATTTTGCATAACGTTGGTAGAAATTTAGCATATGGAAAAAATTTTGATGAGTTAAGGACAGAGTCAAAAAGGCTCGCTACAGCTTTTGTCAACTGAAAGATTATATATCTATTAAGTACTAGTCAAAAATTATTATAACAGTACGGTATAAGAAAGCAGTAAAAAAACAAAAGCTTTTGAGAAAAATAGAGCGGTTCGGTCTCCCTAGGGTACACACAAATTACGGAAAGCGAGTTCGGTCGTTTTCCGTTCCGCATTACTTTAATTTGTTGCCTAACGAACTTTTACATCTACAGTCGTTGGGAGTGATCAAAAAAGAGCTTAGAAATTGGTGTTGTACCTATGATTTTTAAATGGTTGTACGGGTTAAGAGTACTGCGTTTTTCTGTTTATTTTGTGTTTTGCATTATTTGATACTGTTAGTACTTTCTCTGCTGGTTGCGAGGTCACGCCTACAAGCACTCACGTACTTTTGCGAACCTGTTCGTAACGATGTGTATTTCTTCGTGCTATAAAGATATATATATATATTGTTATTGCATGCTAAAATATATGTCTTCAGTCAGTTAGTCGAATATATCTATTGGCATCCATACAAAACAGTGTAAATAAAGGGGACAGACAGGCGGAGAGTTGTTGGCTAAGTACTGTCCCCTGCCCTGTTTGGAAAAGCAAGGTTTAAAACAAGCAGGCAAAGGATTTGGAATTTAGAACTAAAGACAATACTCGCACAGAGAACGAAAACGAAATTTAGGGGCAAAAATCCAATGCAACAAAATCACTGCTAGATGAACCTGTTTCTGCATAACATAGTATGGCATTAGTTTCTAAATACAATTTGCCGAGCGTTTCTTTATATTGTTTCTTTAGATTTTCGTGACAGAATTTGAGGTGCTTCTTTAAACAGCCGCCAGGAAATGTGGCCCATCGTAAACTGTTTTAAACAAGTCACATACAATATTTGAACTCGTGTGCCTAGAACAGTTATATAAACTGCCCAACCGATTTGACGGCACGAACAAATGTTACAATGACACGTAAGGGCAAACTTGAAACGGATATTTTTTTTTAAATTTTGTTATGCGTTTAAACTTGGAGCACGCAAAGTGAAAAACACCAATATAAAATAAGTTCTTATTCACACACACACAAAAAAACGCCGTACATGCGTTTTTACAGCCCAGTGACTCGGCATGTTTCTTTTCTCAGTCAAAAGATTTGGAAAGGTGTATATTAAACCTATAGGAAAAAACAAATTACGCAAAAAACAAATGTTTGTCACTGCTTCGGTTGACACATGCATCAATCAGCGTATGCCCTGCGTCGGTCTACAAAATCACAAAACGATTCTAGAGGTTAAAGAGTTTCTGCATCCAAAAGAAAGTACGGAGCCCATTAAAAACCACAAGGTAATTTCTACGCTACCCTTGGAACGGCGAGTTCTCCCGACACACAGTCATCATCATGACGCGCCATGCTCTCGGGAGAGTCTGCAACGAACCCCGACCCATGCCGCGACGTCGTCGCATGTCTGCACGGTTTTCCTCCCGCGGCTCGGTTTATTGACTGACTGCGAGTCCGGCCGAACACCTTTGCGGCGCCCGATGTTTCCGTGCGTCGCGTCCGAGCCCCGGGCCATCCATCAACCGCCTCCGCCAGGGACCGGGCTTTTCAGCCGTCCGAACCAATCGCCCGCACCCCGCCGGGCCATTGATCGCCAGATATCGGCTATCGGGAAACCTCGCCGCCAGTTTCCCTTCCCTGATCTCGCACTGCTGCAGCGGGGGCGAAGCAGGTGTGTGCCTTCTTGGGCCACGCAATATGTACACGTTGGGACAGTTCTGACTTGAACGCACTAGAGGCTCTGTCACAGATGCTCGCGTACAAAGGTGACAGCTCAACGAATGATATAAAACGACCAGCCGCAAGCGCTCTATTTTCCAGCAGATGATCGAAGCACGCATTTCAAGGCTCAAAGCTACAGAATGGCAACCCCCTGAATTCTTTCACGTGACGGCGCACTGTAAACGAAAGCAGGCGAGGACATCAGTGATAGTCACATTGGCAGCTACACGTGACGTGACATATACATCCCCTTCGCGCGCTGATGTGCCTATTCTCAGTACCATATGAACAAGGCCTTCGATGTCTCTAAAATATTACAGCGGAGCTGTTCAGGGCTAGTTTCCCCAGTATTGTGTCCGCCAGCAAACAAATGGTGACACAAAACTCTGGACAGCTACCGCCATCTATGAGCGACGGCGGCAAACAGACACCCGGCAAGCCGGTAGCTATCCAGCCTTTCCACTCTGGCTTGCCGACTTGCGGTCGGACATTACTTCATTGCCACCATAGTATACAGCTTCGCTGGTCTTCCTTCTTCACCAAAGTAAAAAGGCTAAACGTTTTTTTTTTTTCTTGACACGGTATGGGCGAAACTGAATTACAGGAAACTTCCTCTCGAAATACCATGAATTTAGGTAGGCCTTTATGTTAGAGCTGTGGGTTGGTAACGGGGGCTCGTGCCGTCAATTGGAAGTATAAATTGAGCACCCGCCCGCTGGGCCCGCAATCCACAGCGTATATATACAGTCTGTTATAAGTATGTAATGTCCGCTGATTTCCTTTCATAACACCATCAGCATAAACTTTCTGTGACATTTCGAAAGAGAAGAGGAGTGCGCGTGCCAAGCTTTAATCGGCGTATAACGTGCGCCAGCGCATGCGCTCTTTCCGGCTTTGGCCTCAAAGCGACGTGCGGGCTCCAATCCAAAATGTCCAACTAATTACGACTTCCGTTGGGTTCGGGCTCGGGTTAAGCAATTTATTTTCCTGGTTCGGTTCCGGTTCAGTCATGCATGCAAAATATTGCTTCGGTTACTGGTTCCGTTAAGCGCGAACCGGTTCAAACCGGTTCATACCTCTATACTTAGACCGAGGCAGCCCGCGCATTTCCTGCGCAGAAAAACAAAGAGAAAAAGTTATAGCTCACAGTCGCTAAAAAAAAAAAAAGTTAATCTCAGCGTTATTTGCACTAAACAGTAAAACAAAACGGCCTGGTTATTAGAAGCCGTGTAGCGGAAATGGGTGCAGTAGAATAAATATATGTGTAATTTGTTTTGCCAGCTTGACTTTTTATAGCGAACACAACTCAATACAAGTTACCTGGCTATACAGGCATTGGGCAAAGGTATACTAAGGTACAGTACCCACATCCGAGGTCAATCAGCAAGCACGTATACCCTACGCGCAAACTATACCTGTCTTGAGGACGGGAAAGAGAGCGACGGGGAGTCGAAAGATGATACAAATAAAAATATAAGAAAATTGAACGGCCAACATGCTGCGCTTATAAAATGTGAAAAAAAAAGCTTTTCCCAATCAGCGTTGTGAATTCCGGCAGATTGGTGTCTTGGCTGCCGCGACCCTTTGTCGCGCTCCTCGTGACTTTACTTAGCTTCTCCAGCCTTCTCGGTGGCGCCTTCAGTTTTTCGTTTTTCGACAGCAGAACAAACAGGTACCGAAAACCCGCCAATTAGTTTTAAATTTTGATCATTTATTACTTATTTATTTATTATTTATGATTTACTCTAGTGCCAGTAAGCTTGTGTAAACTGAGAAACATTCCAACCCAGTATTATTGAACGGCCCATTGAAGTACAAAAAAAAAAATAAGAGGGCGCTAAAACAATTAAAAAGGGAACAAGACATAATACTAAAGTTCACAGCGGCCTGGAAGTTGACAATATGTTTCTTTGGTTGCGAAATAAACTGCGCAAAACCTAGTGGCGCCTCCTCATGTTTTCTCGCATTTCACTCTTTTAACTCGTGCGATGGGGACGCGACCAAGGGGGCGAGGGCAAGTTTCCATATCTGGCGCATGCACCGTCCACAGTATTCCCAGACCAAAGGGTGAAGACGGGCGAAACTATTTTGGCAAACTAGCACCGTGTTTACCTCCCCCCGTACGAGATCGACTGCGCGCATGTGTACCCCAAAGGTCCGGATGTGACGCATCCAGGAGAGCCGAAACCCGAGGACGCAGCCATGAGCCCTCCTGCGCCGCCGTGGCGCCGCTCGGTTGGTGCGCGCGCCTCGCCTAATCGCCTTCCAGGAACAGTCGCCGCCTTGGCGAACGGGGACCGACATTGCACAGCACGCCTTTGTACCGGATTGAGTACACGCGCTGCTATATATGGCCGACCCGATAGTTTAGACTCGCAGCTGCGATACAATCGTGAACTCCTGTCGTTCAGATCATTTCGCGGCTTGAGTCGCGCAAGCTATTCCGAGCGTGGCTAATAACACGTTTTCTACGGAGCACCCTATTTCGGGAAGAGCAATGGGAGAACAATGAGAGGAAGGTATCAAAAGCTGGTGCGTCGATGGCAGCTGGCTAAAGTACTTCTTTTCCTTACTTCGCAATAATTATCATCACGAGATAAGGCGGTTTCCGTTACCTTAATCAACTTAAGCCGGGGTCACGCTGCTTATATATCATACAAAAGACAGTGTGCGTACAGATTCGAATGCGAGTCACCGCGAGATCCATGCTTCGAATGCCACGTGGCAACGACTTCAGGAAGAAAACAATTGGCACGTGACATTCGAACCACGGATATCGCGGTGAGCCGTGTTTGCAGACTGTCTTTTGTATGATGTATGAGCACTGTGACCCCGGCTTTATGACGCACGTGAATGCATAATTTAAAAGGTTAAAGCGCTCCTTTCGTCTACCGCCCGAACACCCGGCACGCAAAATGTAGCGATATATGCTCGAATTCGGGCATCGTGGCTCCGTGACGTAACATGAAGTTAAGTATCAAGTCGTCGTGTCACGTAACATCATGTCACGCGACATAGTGTAACGTAACCTTACGGCATTTGACGTGATGCCACGTGACACCACCGTCGTTATGGATGGATGGATGGATGGTAATGGCTACACCCTCTGTAACGGGCGGCAGCTTGCGCCACCCAGCCAAAGGTTGCTAGGCCCATGCTATAAGGCCGTCACATGTGACGTCACACGACACCGCGACTTCGCACCGGAAATCACGCGACACCGTGACGTTACGTGACCTGCCATCGCGGGGTGCCACGGCGTGACAAATCGGTGGCCGAGAGAGTGTAACGCACCGCATGCTCGGGGCACGTAGAGCGAAAGCTTGCGCTGCAGACCACAGGGATCCTGTTCAACCCCACATTTGCACATTTACATTTGAATGAGCATTATGCCGAAGTGCGGTCACGTATTACTACAGCGTGAAGCACGTTAAAAACTCTGTTGTAGCGTTGGTACTGCGCTAGATAAATTTCTCATCCATAACGTGTAACAGTACGTGTCTCCGTATATATAGAGTGTCCCAAGTCAGCAGGCTCGATCTAAAATGAACCGTAAAAATCGACGCCTGAATGTAGCAATCTAAACTTTTCGTCAAAAGTGTATTTCACAGGTCGTTTTATTTATTTGATTTCTTGTGAAATTACAAAGCGTACCTCCCTTTCTGTAAAAAAATAGGACCAAGAAACTTGCCAGGGTCTACGGTGCGCGGCGACGCAGGGGATCAAGTCAAGTTGCGGGGAACGTTCGGCGCTCGTATTGATAGATGGCGTCAGGAGCAGCGGTCGGAAGGTGGCTGCACCTTGCAACGCTGCGACAGAAAGCAGACGACACGCAGACGAAATCCGTTGGCAGCAAAAGCGCCGTCGGCATGCAAACCCGTTTTCTTTTTTTGCTAAGTTTTGCTTTTATTGTTTGCAGTTATTTTTAACCAAAGGTACATTAAACGATTATGTTTATTTTAATGAACCACGGTGGTCGCGAGCAGTCTTGATGAGGAGGTAGCGCCATATCTGTCAATACGAGCGCCAAACGCGCCCCGCAACTCGACTTGTTCGTCTGCGTCGCCGCCCGCCGTTGACCCTGGCAAGTTTCTTGGTCCTATTTTTTTACAGAAAGAGAGCTACGCTTTGTAATTTTACAAGAAAAAGCCGACCTGTGAAATACACCTTTGACGAAAAGTTTCGATTGCTACGTGAAGGCGTCGATTTTTACGGTCCATATTAGATCGAGCCTGGTGATTTGGGACACCCTATACATATAAACTGGCAGACTACAAGCTGTCAAACACCCACGTCTAACGAACTTTTTTTAATTCTAGACGTTTACTAATTTACACGATTAAACACAAGGACACAAAAGTCACAAAAAGGAAGCGATGACACTGAGCATTTACTTGTAATTTGCACATAATCTCTTTCCCGAAATTTATTTATTTTCAAAATTTACGTTTTACGCCAACTTTACCGCAAGCATATCCTTGGTTTTGCCAATACATGAAGACAACGTAATACATCGTACGCTTTCTTCGCCCCAAGTTTGAATTACATTGATTGGTGCGTTTTCTTTATTGTTTTGTGCGACCAAAAGCCCATGGTTCACCTAACTGTTATTCATAGTCCGTGTTTCGGAAAGCTAAAGGGATGTTTATAGGCCCGCCTCGACACCTAAAATACCATTAATGATTTGAGCTATTTACTTATACACAAATAGTGCTGGGCTCGCTTCTGGGGTTGTGACAGGAGGGGTGGAACAAGTTAATGCGCCAAAAGTTTTAAAAAACGAAGTTTTTGCACAGCTATAGATTCAATAGCAATAAAGACAGGAATAAAACAACAGCAACAATACGATGCTCACGGAATACTCGGTTCATCTTTACTCAAAGGGACCCTGTGATAGTTTCTGAAATAACTTAGTTGAAGTTGAGGCTGATATATTCTCCAAGACGGCTGCATAATTCCTCAAAAGTATGGAGGAAAACAAGACTTAAAAGATAACTTCGAATGAGATGCAGAACCATCACCCTATTATCTAAGCATCGCGTTGTTAGAACCAATCTTGGAATTATTTACTTCGAAACTCCTAAATGTATAGTTTTTGCAAGAACACTAATTTGTGACAAAATAACAAATAGAAAGAGAGAGAGAGAGAGAAAGAGAATAAAACAAATTATCTCTCGCAATTTGAAAAAAAAAAAGGCCTCAAAAACGTAGTCAAACAAACCAGACACCTCCGCAGCGCGCGCATAGCAGAGACAGCGCTGTATCGGATGTCCCCCTTCGCCCGAGGGACTATTCTCAGTTCATTTGCACCTTTTAACGGAGCGGCGACGCCGCGGCGAGCGAGGCACTTTGATGAAACCCAAGGACCTCGGTTTGGGCAAGGCGCCGAACATCCCGGCTGATGGATATCCATCTGGAAAGCAGGCTCATCGACCCCCTCCTTCCCAGGCACCGCCGGCAGAGTTCACCTGACTCTCCGCTGGCCCCTCGAATGCTCCCTACGTTTGCATAGGAGCGGGGCGGATTCGGAGAGGAGCGAGCAAAGCCGGCACGCGCCTCTCAGATTGCAACAGCCGGCCGGGCAGTCCACGCGCGAGCTTGCATTTTCAAAGAGGGCCTTCCCCCGCTGGCACGTGCAAAGTTTCACACGTGATGGAGCGCAGGGGCCACCGGGTCAGATTTCGTCGAAGCGGCTGGGAAGGTCCGAAGGTGCTACGCTCCGGCCCCGAAAACGAGGAATTTCGCCGGCCCTCGAACGACGACGGAGGCGGCGGCGGCGATCGACGGACCGTCGAGTGCCCCACATGGACGGGCAGCACGAAGGCCTGGCTGTGTTGTGCAGCGCGCCTGTGTGTATATACACTTTGTCGCCGTGTGTTCTTCGGGTTACGCGAGCGGACTCGCGGCCGTGTGTGAGTGGGGTTCAAGTGGCGCGAGCTTGGACGGCGGTTTAAGCGCGCCGGAGAGATGCGCATGAGATCGTGGAGCGTCGACCCGGGGTGAGGCTTCTGCGCGTGTAGCGGTTTGGGGTCGCGACCTTCGGCGGAACCCCTTGAATGAAAGCCGGAGTGTGAAGATGGCACGTGCCGCGTGCGGCTATATGCGTGAGTCATGATGACTGCGCGTTTATATTGGGGGAGGAAGGCAGTGTTTCGAATCAGGGTGGAACGACCTTCGTAGTTTGTAGCGCGTGGCGCGGCTCATATTTCATAAACAACTCACCATGCTCTTGAAAATCAACCAAGTCGCATCCCTTCTGAGGCTTCCAGCGCGCTCTCTTTCAAGCATTGTTTTGTTTGTCTGAACTATTCAAAAAGAGTTTTGTATGTTTCCATTGTAAACATCTTCACGAGCATGGAAACATTTTCAATGAATTTTGTTCTCACATATTTTCCATCTGCGAGAAAGACAGCCATTTCCGCCTTCGGCCGCTTAGGTCAACTGTTCAAATTGCGAGACATTTTTTGCGAAATAATGAAAGTAGTAAGATCTGTCCTATTTAAGTAATAATGTGGATGACGTATATCATATGAGCATAAAATGTGTTCTGATTGCGTAAGATAGTTTCATTCCATGACATTTCTGTGCGCGGCTTTCCCGCTCTGACAATGTATCCTAATCCAAGCAGCGAGCCATCTGCAAACAAAGCAAGCAAGCGCCCCACCGATAACCAAATTCAAACAATTTCGTTGCCCATCCGAAACGACAAAAAGGCGGTCTCTCTACGCTCCGAACTAACTCGATAATCGTTCGTGTATTCTGATCCAGAGCGAAGAGAAAACGAACAAAACAAATAGGACCCAAGTGGAGTTCGCTGATCAGACGGAAAACAAGATTGCCGTCCCCGTGAAATAGGAAAACAGAGAAAAAATACAAAAAGAGACGGGAGCTCGATCCACCTGAGGTCCACCTTCTCCCTGAATGGAAGCAATCCAGACAAGAAAGCGAGAGCTCGACAATTTCTCTTCCGCGGTACCGGTCGATTCAGGAACACGGGAAGTCGGGCGCGATCAAATAGCTGAAAGGTATTCCTATTGCGAGCAGGCGGCGGTCGATCCTCAGGCACGGCAAGCGATCTGGTCTTCCAGGCGTACACGCGAAAAAGGCAGGAAGAGGAAGAGTGCATATAATATACGGTGTCAACAATGGACCCTATAGAACTGCAAAACGAACCGGAAAAATCGGCGCCCGCACATAGAAGCTCGAAATTTCTCCGAACGTGCATTTAGGTGGTGCATTTATCATTGTAAAATTTCAAGACGTAACCGCCTCTCTGTAAAAATTAAAAAAAAAATTAAAAAAAATTTGGCAGGGTTGATGGCGGTCGTGTTCGTAGACAACTGAGTTAGCGAGGATGTAACGTGTGGCGCCATCTGCCGATAGACGCAGCGAGAAGGAGGCAGTGTATCATCTGCTCGCTGCGCCCATCAGGAGGAGGCGTCACACGTATAAAACCATCGCTAACTCGGTCGAGTGCAGTTTTGTACGAAACGGCGTTCCTGGAATGCGTTCTTTTTAGGAGAAACGAAGAAACGCCGCCGTTCCATTTTGAATCGGAGGAACTGGAACGGGAACTCGTTGCATTTTTACAGAAACAAGAAAAGAAAAGGCGTTTTTTTTCTTCTTTTTGTCCAGTGCGGTAGTTTGTATTTTATTTTCAAGAGGGAAATTCTAAAAGTATGAAAGCAATATCTTTACCAAGAGCAGGATCTCGTGAACTTTTTGGTTACTCATCTTAGGGTTTATTTTGTTTGGTCCTCGCTTGGTAACAGTCGGGTTCAGGAGAGCTAATGGGCATTGATTCTCTTTCCAGTGCCCGAGACTACGGTACAGAAATCAAAGCATTTAGTCGAAGGAAAATACAGAAAAAGGAACGTTTCAAACTCAGCTATATACTTTCTTTGCTACCACGAATCCTCATACACCCAGAAATCTAAGGCCGGCTACAGCCATCACTGAACTTCGACAAAAATTGTAGAGCCCTTCCACTTCACGTGAAGATGGAGGACCAGCGAAGCTGTTATCTTTACGACGTCTAGGACGATCCCTAGAGGACGACGTCTAGGATGACCTCAAGGACGACCTTAAGGACGACCTCAAGGACGACTTCTAGACGATCTCGAGGACGACTCCAAGACGACCTCGAGGACGACTTCTAGGACGACGCCTAGAGAAATTCTGCCTTTCCACTCTGGTGGAAACCAGACTGGAAAGGCTGGAAAGGTTACCGCCATCTATGAGCGACGGTGGCAACCAGACAACCGGTAAGCCGGTTGTCTGCTTGCCGCCTTCGCTCATAGATGGCGGCAGCTGTCCGGAGTTTTGTGACATTTGCTTGTCCGCGGACACGATAATGGGGACACTAGCCTTAAACAGCTCCGCTGTAAAAAACCTATAGTTCCACCAAAAGAACAGGTTACCAGTCAACAAACGTACCCTTGCATCTCAAACATTGGCCAGATGCACAAAAAGTAACCTTCATTCCCTCTCCTCTTTTGCCACTTTCAAACAGAGCAACGAATACCTTCACGAAGAAGGACTTGTAGTTTTCAAGACTGACCTTCCAAAAGCCCCACCCTCTTTTCCACTTGCTCGTCTTGCGGACAGCAACATCGAGAAGCAATTGTTGTTAAGTTCGAACATGGGACTTTGTTAGATTGAAACGTGTGAGGTTGTAAAACGCAAGTGCAATATGGGGTAACAGTACATTTGGCTCGTCTGCATAGCCCACCACAAACATGGCTATAGCAAAACGCTGAGATTTTTATAAGGGAACATATCAACAAATGAAACCTTGCTTAACCGCTTGTTGTCTTCTCCGGGTGTCCTTCCATCACGACCTTCAAATTCGTATGTTGCCATTTAATGGGATAGATAAAAAACAAAACAAAAAAACTTGATTTGATTTGGTAATAACAAAATACAAATGAAACGTATATGCAACAATACGTTTCATTTTTAAACTGTAACGGGAACGAGTTCCTTTCTCACACATTGGAACTTGTCACGGGAGCACGTTTCAAAAATCAAAAAGGAACGAGGAACGATCTTGCGTTCATGTTTTTGAGGAACGTGTACAACACGGGTCGTGAGCGAACACGTCTGCCGAAGACATATGTGTAAGACATATGTTTATGATGAAATGCCTTTGATATGTCTGCGAGCGGTGTTTGTAGTTTGTTCGCCTATTCGGACGAGAATATATATGAAACGGAAAATAGGCCTCAACGACTTTGTGTTTCGTGGTTCCCTTGAGCAGATAGTTTCCGGCACCTGGTGCAGCCATCGCGTGCCGAAGTAAGAAAACAAAAAGTAAGCACAATCCCCGCTACTTCGCAGGAGTGTAGTGTACGATTCATTTGGCACGTAAAGCCCAAAATATCATACTCGAACACCGAGAGAAGCCCTGGGCGCTCATCAGCCGATCCGCCTGAACGATCTGCCTCTCATTTCGCTTATGTGCGATTTGGAGAAGCGGAGGAAATAACTAGGGGGGGGGGGGGATCAAGCTTGTGCCCGTTACTTGAAAATTTTAATGGATTACAATCACAATCTACCGAACCTGAATTGTAATGAATTACATTACAGTTACAAATTACTTTCGCTGGAAAGTAACGGATTGCTTCACTCGTTACATTACTAATTACGTTCACGTCACTTTTCCCGTACACTTATCAAGAAATATTAAAAACAATTTTGATGTTTTCCAAAAATGTTCTGCAACACTACATTCAATTTCTCATACGCTCGTAGTATGGTAGTCCTTGTAAAAATAACATATTGCATTTAAAAAAAAATGTAGGTGCACTCCGTTAATTTGTAGGCTGACAAGACAGCGAAAGCTGCAACCAAACCCGTCACCCCGCTAGCTTACGGCGACCGGCAATGATCCCTGAATTCTGCAGACAAAGCTAGCGGTGCGCAGGCTCAGTAGCAGGAGATCAAGAAGACAACGCCTCCTCGGCGTTGTTATTTTATCTTTGTTTTTGGCGTATATATATATATATATATATATATATATGCAATGCACATTTGTCTAATGGTTCGAGTGACCAGTCATACAAAAAAAAATCGTGTTCTTTTTTTAAAAGAGGTCATTCTCCTCTTCAGGATATTTTCTAATTCGTTGAAATTGTTATCTTTATGCTGCTGAATTGCCTGCTCATATTGCTCCAATTTCTGTATTATGTTCACAAAAAAAAATTTTTTTTTTAAGTAACGAGTAATTGAAGTAATCCGTTATCAATATTTGTCACGAAATTACATTCAGATTACTGCCGCAAAAAAGTATTCCTTTATTTACTTATATATTTATAAACTGCGGGTACACCAAGACATCTACCCAATATGACTACACGAAAAGCGCGCGGCTGTCCACTGCAGACCGTAAAGCCATGGGGTCACACTGCTCAGTGTTCATACATCATACAAAATACAGTCTGCAAATACGAGTCACCGCAACATCCGTGGTTCGAATGCCGCGTGCCAAGTTTCGCCTTGAATTCATAGCCATGCGGCATTCGAAGCACGGTTCACGTGGTGACTTGCGTTCGAATCTGTATTCAGACTGTCTTTGGTACGGTTTATAAGCAGTGTGACCTTGAAATAAAGCAAATGAAACCAGCGTAGGAGAATACTCAGGAGACGTGATTATGAACCGATAAACGGCGCTATGTACAATTTATGATTTTAAATTAGCCGCGAAATGTAGTTGAGAAAAGTCAAAACACACCCGCACTCACAAATTACTACTTCAGCTGCAGAAGCAAAGAGGCTCGTTGATATTCGCAGGCATTAGCGAACTCCTTGATTGTTCACAACAGTCTCGGCTGCGATAAACGGACACTGGCACGGCGTTGAAGTTGCTGGGACACGTATAACCTTCTCCACTTGTTTGGATTTAGAAACATCGTCCTCACAGTTTACTTTAGGTCACAATTTCACGTAAAGTTCGCCTTCATATAAGTGTACTCGTCCAAGTCCGCGTGGTAAAATAACATAAATTCTTACCTTTTTTTTCGTTTTTTTTGTTATGCTTTTACCGATAGCCAAAGAAATTAATCGCTATTAAAGCATTAATCGGTAGGTTAACCGATTAAGTGCCCAGCCTTAATTTGCATCCGTTATTAGTAGGGCTGGGTGTCGATTAAAATGTGTAACCCGTATAATCGCCGACCTTTAATCGATTAATTAATCCATTAATCGGTCTCGTTCATTGCCATGCATAATATTTTGAAAACGTCTAAATTATTCTTATTATTATTTTTCTTTTGCTGATTATGTAATAAACGGCGCAATATAGAATCTCGATTATGAATCAACCTCAATGTGTGGTTGAAAACAGTTCAAAGACGCTCGCACTCACATATTATTACTTCAGCTGCATGAGTCAAACAGATTCGTTGATATTCTCCGACAAGAGCGACCTCCTTTGGTTGTTCACAATTGTCTCTGCTAGACTAAACGGACATCCGCACGGCATTGAAGTGACTGGAAAGCGTGAATATTCTTCTGCGCCTTGTCTGGAGTTATAAATCTCGCCTCTAAAGTTTACTTTATGTTAAAATTTTGCCTAAACGTTTACCCTCCATTCAGGTCCACATCTGCGTGGAGAAAGCGTTTAATTTTTACTTTCTTTGGTTCGCCAAAAATTTACCAATTAACCAGTTAAAAAAAGCTAGTCGCGATTAAACCGTAAACCGATTAATCGGTAGGTTAATCGATCAATTGCCCAGCATTAGTTGTTAATTATCTAATGCAGCTGACCATGAACCAAATGGCCCAAATAACCACCTTGCTGCAGCTGCAGTTCGTAAAACTGAAACGTTTCGCCACCAGACAAAACCTGACACTGAGAAAGCTTTTTTTTTTTTTTTTCTTTTCGAAGAGATTTTAGTGTTACTCGCGCAACTCAATGGCGCGCAACTCAATGGCGCGCAACAACTAAAACGCCCGAGGCAAACGAATAGCTCGCTGCAAGTAGCCATAAGGTGTACCGCGCTGTTTGCTCTGGTAAAATTTTCAAAACGGTCCACATATTAACCTCTACGGGACGTGCAGAGTTCCAAACGATGCCATAAATGGACGGTCACGGAAAGATGGTGAGTCAAGCATTCTCGACTTCACTAATATCTATATTTAGTTTGCGCTTATATTAGTCCTCAGCTCGCTACAATATAATCAATATAAAAAGTTTTGGTTCTAATTTCATTAAAAGCCAAACGAATTGGTGGCGTTTCTGCCCTAAAGAATGAATGAATTCAGGAAGCTCGTTCTGTCAAACAGTGTATGTCATACCTCTGGACTGTCATGTCAATTGTTTTTGAAGGAATTGTAACTGACAACTAAGAGAATAAAAAAAATGCTAACCTTTATATTCGGAAGGCTTTTCAGAACATTCATGAAATGCTAACAATGTGGTGTGAAAGAAAGGCAGAAACCTTCGGCTATATATAGTGCAGTGTTGCCGGTAACGCCTTACAAGTAACTGCATTACCGGTAACACGTGACTTTTTCGGTAACATTAATTGCAAGGTACTCGTTAGATGTTCGAAACAGCGGCTGCTAATGTACTTACTTTTCTACTTAAAGTAACACATAGGTTTCCATCACTCGTTGCATTTAGTTGCCAGGACTTTCATGAGTATAAACAAATGGCGTTTCAAATATATACGTTCCCCGACACCAAGTCATAATATTTTTTCACCAATTCGCTAATCCGATCCTTCAAGCCCTAGAAGTTGAACACGGACAATAAAGATAGTTGGCACACGGCATTAATGAAGGTGGGAGAGCTGGGGGGCTATGTTGCGCTTTTGGACTCCCAGGAGACTAGGAAGAGGGAAGTGACGTAGGTGTGAATGAACGTATCTCGCATCGCGAAACTCACCGTCATCAGCGACTCCACCAATCAACATCCAAAGAGCGTTGTTGACGTCACTTCCCTCTTCCTAGTCTCCTGGGAGTCCAAAAGCGCAACATAGCCCCCCTGTAGCCGAGTGCGTCAACGCATGCACCGCAGCTCGGAGCGCGTGGATCCGAAAGCTCTCGCTGCAGAACCCTGACTTCCTGGGTTCAATAGCCACCCCTGCCCGTATCAAGTTAAAGACCCTGGGCTAGCGGTGGTAGTGCACTGGCAAAATTTCTCATCTGCAGCTGAGACACCAAACTCCTAGTGAAGCTGACTAACTTTCGGCTGTCTAAACATACAAGCACCATAATTATTATTCGTTTGCTAATGAGAGAAGCATCATGCTAAGTTTGAGGAATTAAGCATCGAGCCATTTCCACTCTTGGCCGGGCTGCTAAGTACTAGGGTGTTTTGTGACTCAAATCCTGTAGTTCCATTACTCTTCCCTGAGGCTACGCCACCTCTCTGGCCTGCTAAGCGTTCTATGCGAGATCATTTCCTCCTGGCAAACGAGACGAAGGAAAACTGAAATAATATTCAACGCGCGGGAGAGCTGGTGATACTGACACATGATCCCACTGGAAAAAATTGCGGAGAGGATGCACATGCAAAGGACAAAGATAAGGTTATTGCGCTAAAGGCCGGGGAGGTGCAACAAAAAAATTGGGTTGTGTGTATGTTTATACAGCCTAGAACTTGGTCTGCCTCCAAGGGCGACGAGTCTCCCAGCTGTAGATGAGCAATTTAGCCAGTGCAGTACAAACCGCTAGCCTGGGGTCTTTAACGTGCACCACGCAGTAGTGATACAGGGAGGTGCAACGATTTTTGTACTTTGCGTTAATACCGTCTGAAATGAATCCACGACGTTTATAACCTATGAAACACGCGTTAGTGTTTCTCCTCGTGCAATGGTAGTCGCGGGAGAAAATGAAAGAAAAACGAGCAGCGTTATCCCCCTCCACTCGCAGCCAGAACAAGCGGCCACGTGATCTGAAGCTGATTATATGCCGCCAAGTAGCCACGCGCTGTGGTTGGCAAAGCGCAGGACACACGCTGAGTTCCAGATATTGTAATGGTTCGGCTATTGTCGTTATTAAAGCAATTGAGCACGAGCCACTACCCGAATACTTGTTGAGCTATTGATTATCGCGAGCCTAAATCGAGTGCTAATGAAATGCTCAGGTCCAATCTAAGAGCCGAATTCAAATATCGTCACTGGGGGACAATAGCGACCTCCAAAACGATGTCAAATTTTGCGAAGGAGATATTAAAAAAAAAAACACTAGCTTTTATATCTGAAATTACACCGCAACAAAGAGTTTTTTGGTCAATGGCATTGCGTGCGAGTCTACTTGAGTCCCACCAGTGCCGGTAAGCTCGTGCAAAGTGGAGAGACATTCCAACTGAATATAGTTGCACCGGCCCTCTAGAATTGCTGTGCGAATATACTGTTTCTTGAAGTATGGCATTTATGCATATCCTAAACATTCAAATATAGCGATTTTACCTTATGACTTCATAAAAATAATAATGTGCGTTAATTTTTATTGGTAACGGTACTGGTAACGCGTCACGTTTATTCTGATGACATGATGATGATTAGGAGTTTTGTGGGGCAGCAGGATCGAAGGCTACAGAGCGCCAAGCTAATATTCTGAAGTAAAGTAGGGCGGTAAATATTAGCTTTATTTGGAAGTACCCAGTAACGTCCTTCATCACTTGTTTTTAATAGCGTCACATGCCATAATAGAAAACACGATCCTACTCTGCCGTTAGAAGGGCGAAATTTGTATTGATTTTCTTCTGTAGGTCTAATTTTTGTATGGTCGATCTTGCCTAGAAGGACCAAAAGGAAAACAATCACTCGCGGAACAAACAGCGCTCCGAAGCCGAATGTCTCATAAGCAGCGAGGGAGCCGTGGTTCCTATGCAACCAAAGTAAATTTTTTGTACAGGCGACAAACAGGGACAACTGGAAAGCCCGTAGGAGCGGTTTAATCTGACGTGGGGCCATCGTGAGATCACTACGAGTTTACGTTGTGCGCCTCCTTTGTTCGGGTAATTACTGAAATGTTCTGTGGTGCTTCACCGCGCTACGTGCTCTCTCATCCCACTCTCCTTCTCCTCTGAAATAAAAGTGCATGTTTAAGACAAGTTTCGGCTACACCAGTGGCGCGCGTCCGCAGAACTCCTTCCCGCGCATTCGGACTCGCCCCGCTCCGCGTTCTTTCTCGGGACTCGAGCAGCATCGCACATAATAAGACCTGTCGGGCCGCCTGAGTTATGATAAACGTCCTGGCCACTCTCACGTGACGGGTCTTGGCGGAGCCAACCGACCGACGCCGCATCCAGTTCGCGCCGAAGCAACCACGTACAAAAACGCAGTCCGAACAAGGAACGCCTCTCTCCTTCTTCTTCCTCCACAAGCGAAGGCGAGCGAGTGGCGATTCCGAAGAGAGCAGCATCCCGAGCCACAAAGGAGGGCCTTGTTGGACTCGAGCCGTCTTTCATGCCCTTCTCGGAACGAGTTTTGCGAAGGAGAGTGGTCGTGGTGTGCTTTTCGATGGTAGCCCCCGCTCCTAGAGCTCCCTTGGAAGCGAGTCACATCCTGTCGGGTCATCTCTCGGCTCGTCGCTGGCAACCATCAAGGTATCCAGCGGCAGTGGAGGGCTTGTTTACAGGAGGGAGCGAGGGGGGTTCTCCTCTCTTTCTCCCCCTTCGTCCAATTGACGTGCTTCCTGTTTGGGCCGTCCCGTAACGGCGAGTTCTCCGAGGTGGGAAGAGGGGCAGACATAACCGGATGACTGCCTGACTCGTCTGGCCTCACCGTGTGCCTCCTCGACGGGGGATAAATTGAAGGAAAGGCGGGGGGGGGGGGGACGTTGGTGTTGCTGCTCCCTTCGCCCTTCCCTGTATGATTCATTCAACCTATGGAGTCGCACGAAGACTGAAATGGATAGGTTTCGAGAGCAGCGAGACTCAATGTCCTCTTGCAGCCAGACTGAGGCTGAACTGGCCCGCTATTGGCGACGTGCGCGATCAAAAGCGTCGCTGTGGTCGGCCTTCCACGATTGGCCGAATGCTGACTATGACGTGAGCAGAGGATTTCTCTTCGACGGAAATAAGAGTATTGTAAGAACTTCAATTTTTACGCTTTTGCCAGTGTTGCTCTCAGAGCGCAATCATCTCAAGCTTCCTCCATGCTAATTACAAACACCATCGAAGTTGTTGTTCGCAAGGTAATGACGTCGCGAGAGGGAATCCGAGAAGGAGGAGGAGGAGGGAAAACTTTATTTGTCTTAAAGACCGACGACCAGTTCGCGCTTTCCACTTTTCCCCTCTTCCTCCTCGCCCCCTCTACCCTGTCCACCGTTGCCTGTTTCCTCCTCCCCCAGGGTGAGGAGGACCTTCTGCCTTGCAGAATATCGGGTCTGGTCGTCGGCCTTTAAGCCCGGTTCAGACAGTTGCGTTTGACTGCGTTTGACTGCGTTGCGGCAGCGAGAAACCAGGACATCCCTGCTGCTTATATCGCGTGCCAAGATGATTCCTTGAATTGGATTCCACGCTTCATACGAAGCACAGATGTGCCGGTGACTCGCATTCGGTTCTCGACGCACCGCAGTCAAACGCACTCAAACGCAAGTGTCTGAACCGGCCTATAGATAGGAGGACGCCACCAAAACATCTTGCCACTAATAGCATCTCGAGCTGCCTAGACAAGACACGGGATCAGAGTCGAGCTCTGGTAGAGGTTAGCAGAAATGTCGCGATGATTGTAAATGAAATCGTATGTCTCTCACTGTTTTTAGTTTTGTGAATGAAGACTGATCTGAATAGGGCGAGCAAACACAGTCATCCAAGGAATACGTACTTTATATAACTTGACCTGCTTGAGATGGTCACATAATTGCGTCTAATCTCGGTCGATTCTTCATATATAGATGTAGTCAAATATGTTGTTGACGACCCAGCAATTCAAAACATTTATTTTGAAACGACGTTGATAGCAGCTTTGTGACCACTGTGGTACACGGTGAGGTTTTCCGTTCTTACTGTAGAGAGATTCTTAGCTTACGTTAGATCAATGCATAACCCATGCTCGGTGGTTGGCTGACTTGGATTGGTTGGCTGACTTGGAAAAGTTTTAGTACATTAGAGTTAATTTTTCTTTCGTCAATCATTTGGTATAGTGCAGTGCTCAATCGTTGCGGGTGATACCACAGCTTCGCTGGCCAACCACCTTCACAGCGTGGATTGGAGCCCCAACTTTGTCTTCTATGTTCATTCTGCGCAAAGCGCAGCAAGTTTGATGCTCCTTGCAGATTGCCGCGTGCATGGCCGAGTGGCAACGCATCCGACTCGCACGCAGAGGCCCCACTTTCGATTCCTAAGGGCCGCGCAACATTTTTTTCGCTTCAAACATTCATGAAATGGTTCTTTGTCGACCACTGTTATGTCGACGGACACAAAGAAATCCGACCAACGAGTCATATACAGCTTCGATGAAACAATGTAGACTTCGACTTGACATCTTTCCGTCCATTCGAGAATTTCGAAGCAACGGTAGCAGCGCCAAACTATATCAAGGCTCAAGAATCTCCCGATATTTGAAAGCGTTTAGTATTGGCACTGGCTGCTTGCCATTTGGTCTATGGAAATAAAACTGACACAAGACAAACGTTCTCCGTTTTCCTTTTCTCCGTTCATTGTGTGATGACTAGGAACTCTCGAAGACACCTCTCCGCGCTTTGCTATACAATATTAAGGCATGTGGTGTGTAAAGTTGGTTTCAAAGAAAACACACAAACCTTCTTGCGAAAAAGAAATAATTCCCCAATTCACGCTGTGAACGTCGTTGGACAGCGAAGCTGTGGTATCACCTGCAACGATTGCCCACTGCACTATAGACCCTTTTTATGGCAAACTCCACCAGGTGGTGCTCCAGTCTTTGACCACCCAGAGAACTTCCGGTTTATAAAAAGAATGAAAGACGAGTTGCCATAGCCACGAGATCACCTTAACATCGCGGCTTGAAATGTAGATGACACGTTTAGCCAAAAATTCTCCGGGTGAACGCCAAAAGTACGAAGGAGTGCGAGATCTGTTATGATGTTTCGAGTATTCTTGTAAACCGACTTGCCTCCTCCAAGATGTAATACTGTACAGCCGAAGGTCCTCATTAAATCTCCAACTTTGTTGTCCGTGTAGCATTTATGCTTTCTAGCACTGGTGACATAAGCAAGCTCAACAGGCTCGCAAAGACGGTGCGACCGGAAGTCGTTTGGGACGCAAGCGGCAGCTCATGTTTGTAAACAGCAAAAGGGTCTATACCAAATGATTGACGAAAGAAAAGTAAATGCACTGTCCCAAAGACTTCGTATACTCTGCCTTTGGCGCGGCAGCTTACGCAACAGCATGTTTTACCGCGAAACGCATTGCGGGGAGCGCTACGTGCTAATTAAGATCTACACTCTCAAGAAAAAGGGTGTAAAAGGGTGTATTGTTACACTCTTTGTCCCATATAATACACCCCAAAACTTCATTTCGACGTACAGAGCCTTATAGTCGAACAGACGGCCCCAAATTTTACGAGGGGCTTGATAACGGTGCGATATAACTTTTAATATGGCTGAAGTACGTATCATAAGACCACCTAAAGAAAACACCCAGTTTTTACAGCAGGGCCACGAAAACCCCGATTATGTTTTTTGTAGTCAGTAAAACGTACATTAGCTATTTTAATAAGTTGTACCACACGGCATATCAAGCCCCTCGAAAAATTTCGGGCCGTCTGTTCGACTGTAGGGTGGTGTACGTCGAATTGAAGTTTGAGGGTGTATTACATGGGACAAAGGGTGTAAAGGTACACCCTTTTACACCATTTTCCTTGAGAGTGTACCACGTGGTTTTGACACTTGTTGTGTGGTTTTCTTGTTGAAAAACAAGTGTCAAAACCAGATGATAAAGAGATCAAGCGCGCGCGAACGGTGATAAGGCGCGTGGTCGACTACTGTTCTGACGACCGACAGGAAAAAAACTTGAACAACGAGTCATATATAGCTTCACTGTAAAATAACACCGGCAGAACCCAAATGGCCGGCGGATAAAGCTTCAGAACAAAGGGTTCCGGAGGGCTGAACAGGTCGTTCAAATTCACCGACTATAGGGTATATGATGTATCACTATAACTCAGCTGCTAAAACGTTCTAGCTAGATCTGCCCCCATGCTTTGTTACCCTCCTCGCAAATGAAGGCGTTGAGTATCGTTGCACAACACAGCCTTAAACCGAAAAGGTGTTGGATTCCTTTCAATATGCGTCAGGGGCCTAATCAAGCGGACAGCGGTCTGTCACAGCTTGATGATG
>JAZHYW010030663.1:0-12838 GCA_037355805.1 Ixodes ricinus | reverse complement strand
TGCAGCTGCTCTCTCGGGTTGTATAAATATTAATAATAATTTCAGTTCGTTTCTAGACTACATTTCAGCTCACTGCGACTATACCAAGGCAATAGCATAGCGAATGTTCGAGGCCATTTATGAAGACATCAGCAGACTTAGTTTAATCTCGTTATAGTAACGAAACTCATTTGCATCCCTTACATTTAATAGTAATTTTGTACGGAATTACATTTTCTGAGTAATTTAGCATTTTTTGCTGTAAGGGATTTTTTTTGGAATCCGTTACAATTTTTCTGTATTAAATTTTCTAAAGAATTGTTTTTATTGCAATGAGATGCGAGCCATTGTCGCGCGAATTCGATGCAAAGGAGGCTGCATTTCAGTTTCGCAGTTTTGTTTTGCAACAATAAATCTTCGGGATCTATTTTTTAGACGCTAACAACAATGACAAAAAATCTCAAAATAAACATTTACAAAAAAAGAAGAGGAGGGAGAATGAAAATTGTCTTAAATATCGTTTCATAAAATAAATGCTGTTTGGAATGGTTTTGAAATTTTCAAATTTTCATTTCTGATTATATTTTTTATTTTCCTTAGCCATAGTATTAGTAGGATGTAAGCCTTTATGTGGATTTGCTTAGATAGAGATATATTATCTTTTCGTCTTTATTTTATTTATTTTGTTTCAGAGCGCGTGCAGAAGCAAATGGGCACGTTTGTGTTGACTGCGCTATAGACATTTTGCGTTCGTTGATGAGTTTGTATTTTATCCATGAAAGGGTAGGCACACTTAAAGCAGAGCGACATTGACTCCTGACCTTCAGCCGTGACATTTTATTGCCTGCGGCATGTGCTCGCCGTTTTCCGAGGCGACACTACGTGCTGGGCTGCGAAGAATGTGTCGCTGGACTGTGATTTTGAAAACACCGCTATATTGTAGTCTATCTCTACTAACCTGCACGATCTTCGACGGTATTGTAGCAATGCGCAAGTGTTTGATCACGGCGCGCCATCAGCACACACAAAAAATATGAAACAACAAGTATCGTTTTCAGGCCTTACCAAACTTTTTGCCAGGGAAATTCGTTGATGACTAGTTACCCTTTTTGCAGCGTTCAAAGAGTGCCGACCAACGGAGCCAGCAATTGTAATTCTGTTGTGTCCATGTTTATACAGCGGGAAGTTAGCTCTGAGGGCATCTGGGGCTATGTTGCGCTTTCGGACTCCCAGGAGACTAGGAGGAAGGGAAGTGACGTCAACAACGCTCTTTTGGATGCTGATTGGTGGAGTCGCTGATGACGGTGAGTTTCGCGGTGCGAGATACGTTCATTCATACTACGTCCTTTCCTCTTCCTGGTCTCTGGAGTCCAAAAAGCGCAACATACCCCCCCCTAGTCTCGTTGGAGATGAAAGATAGTGTAGTATAAAGACATTCCGACGCCTTTAATGCGGCATCACACCATAGTGCGTGATGCACGTTAAGACGTCAGATGAGCAGAGGTATACTCGCAATTGTCTTTCATCTCCAACGAAGACACCAGATGCCCTCAGAGCTAACTTCTCCCGCTGTATAAAACATAGACACAACAGAATTACAATTGCTGGCTCCGTTGGTCGGCACTCTTTGAACGCTGCAAAAAGTGTAACTAGTGATACATGACAGCATGGCTGGTACGATGTCATCCAGATTGAATGGCATATCCGCTTTTGTCCCTTTGTTTTTTTCTTTTGCGATTGAAGTTAGGGAACGAGGATACCAAGTGATTGTGTAGTAATTCTTCGAAAAGCTCGAGGTGGTGTGGCAGTACAGACAAGAAGTTCAATAAATGTCTTTCTACAGGTGACTAAGGACAACAGACAGTGCCTTGTCTAATTTAAATTGAAAGAGATGTGATAATATGTGAAGGTGTTATTGCCACAATCAAATTCCAAATTAAAAAAGAAAATAATTTGACATCTTCTTATAAAACAGATGGTTTTTTTTATTTTTCATTATTCAATTCGTTTTAAAGTTAATTTACTTTAAAACAATTCTAGGTTAAATTAATTTTATTTGTGAATTCGTTGTGGTTATCTCCACCGAATACCTTTTGTGAAATGTTTTTGAGAGCACTTGTTCGTCTCTTTCCTCTTCTGTTTTTATGTATAGTGACAGTATCTTATCTCAAGTAGGAGTCTTCATGTGTATATGCGGACATGAAGGCATTCTTAATTCAGCAGATATTCTTTTTTATTAAAGAAACATAAAGGTAGTTGACGTGACGTAGATTCTTGATATTCTTAGGCTTGAGGAGAGGAAGCCAGAGTCGTGAGGTTATATACGGGGCTTATTTAGTAATTTCATACTTTTCATACTGGGTGGTATTTGCGATTGCCTGAGAATACTGAGAATTGCAGTTGTGTTTTTGAATTAGTACTCAAGAAGTTATACGTGGCAAACGAGGTTTATTATTTTCTGTTTTAACTGATGTTCTAATTAATTGTTGTTATAGTAAATTTTTTTATTACTTTTTATTTATGTGGTTGAAAATTGTTTTATTTCACACGTTCCACTAGTTCGACCTACAGAACCAAGGAAGAGGAATATCATTAAATCCTTATTTATTATTTAATTATAAATCTATTGTTGGCACTGTATGTTTTGCTATTGCCTGCAATATATGTCGGTATAGTAAGATAGACATAAATCAAGACTTATTTCAGTTTCTATTAGATGTACATTAACCCCACAGCTTTAGCAAATGCAGTTGACGAGGAAGCCTTGTTCTTATCTTCAGTTAAATAGTATTTCCATTGCTGAAAAAATCTCATATGAAGTATTTTCGTGAGGAATACAGTGGAATCCTCTATCTATTTCAGTCTTCAGAGTGGTGTCTAGCGTAGCATCATTATATTACAAGAAATACGCAAAGATGTCTGACGAGATTTCGAGTTGTTGTTGCTCAAAATACCAAGGTCATTAAATAATATAAATAAGAACTTGAATACCCTCTCTTTTTCTACTTGAGACACACGTTGAAAGTATTACGAAATTAATTGATTACTTGAGTATGGTCAGTTACTGTTATGAGGGCATTGCAATTTAAATATAATTTAGCCTTGAGTAATTGTAAATGTAATTCCTTACTATTTTCAGTACTGCAATAAGTTCAGATCTAAAGTTATATATTGGTTCATTTGAGTTTGAGATCAAAAAAGTAAAAATGTTATAAAGACAAAAACGTCCGTCTTAGTAGAAACGGTTTCTCTATCATTGAGGATGCCCGTTTGGTTTTCTAGTATCCATTATAAAACAGGAAGTGTTAAACTTGTGAAAAATTGTTCTCAGATATAATACCACGTTCAATTTATATCTGTATTGATAATTAAGCTCAGTAAGGTTGTAATTGTTCAAAATAATAAAATCATTCTTTTCATTAGACAATTAAACGTCTATGGAGAATATCTTAAATAATGTTTCATTACAGTCAAATGTTGTTTGGAATGTAGTATTCTTGTGTCTTCTTTTAAATCATTGACTATATTTTTACTTCCAAATATATACAGAGGATGCCTGATATTTTGTTTAGATAGAGATATTCATTATTTCGTCTTACTTTATTTTATTTATCTTTGTCTGTATGGAAGATAAACTACGGGTATATTTCAGGGACTGCCATAGATGACATTTTTCCTGTTGATTTATCAGTAATTTTACCCATGAA
Source organism: Ixodes ricinus (assembly GCA_037355805.1). Lineage (NCBI taxonomy): Eukaryota > Metazoa > Arthropoda > Arachnida > Ixodida > Ixodidae > Ixodes > Ixodes ricinus. The sequence goes on along the minus strand of JAZHYW010030663.1, from coordinate 9,152 downwards.
AAGGTGGCACACTTAAGCAGAAGGACATTGACGCACCTCTAGACCTTCCAAAAAAGAGCGTAGAGGAGACATTTTATGCTCATATGTACAGGCTCCATTTTCTCGAGCGAATTTTATTAATTAATGCGTTGGGCTAGAAGAATGCACGCTGGGACTGCGAACACTGAAATGTCTATAGATTAGAACAGGCCCTGTTCAACCTTAACGATTTTATAAAAACAGGGACGTTTGCAGCGTATGCAGCAGTTTGACTACGCGCGCCAATATAGGCACAATACAAAAAAATAGAAACAACAAAAGTATCGCCTCTTGTTTCCTATCAGGCCTTCTGGCTAGAACCTGGTTGATGACTAGTTACCCTTTTTGCAGCGTTCAAAGAGTGCTGACCAACGGAGCCAGCAATTGTAATTCTGTTGTGTCTATGTTTATACAGCGGGAAGTTAGCTCTGAGGGCATCTGGGGGCTATGTTGCGCTTTTGGACTCCCAGGAGACTAGGAAGAGGGAAGTGACGTCAACAACGCTCTTCGGATGTTGATTGGTGGAGTCGCTGATGACGGTGAGTTTCGCGGTGCGAGATACGTTCATTCACACCTACGTCACTTCCCTCTTCCTAGTCTCCTGGGAGTCCAAAAGCGCAACATAGCCCCCTGGTCTCGTTGAGATATTAATATGCAGCAATCTTCTGAGACATCTGACACGGACGCATCACGCACTATAGTGCGTGATGCACGTTAAAAGTGTCGAATGTGCTGAGGTATACTGGCACTGTCTTTCATCTCCAACGAAGACACCAGAAGGCTATGTTGCGCTTTTGGACTCCCAGGAGACTAGGAAGAGGGAAGTGACGTAGGTGTGAATGAACGTATCTCGCACCGCGAAACTCACCGTCATCAGCGACTCCGCCAATCAACATCCAAAGAGCGTTGTTGACGTCACTTCCCTCTTCCTAGTCTCCTGGGAGTCCAAAAGCGCAACATAGCCCCCCAGATGCCCTCAGAGCTAACTTCCCGCTGTATAAACATAGACACAACAGAATTACAATTGCTGGCTCCGTTGGTCGGCACTCTTTGAACGCTGCAAAAAGGGTAACTAGTCATCAGCAGGTTCCTAGCGAAAGGCCTGATAAGGCTCTGAAGGCGATACTTTTGTTGTTTCTATTTTTTTGTGTGTGCTATGTTGGCGCGCGTGGTCAAACACTTGCATACGCTACAAGCGTGGCACCTAGGCACCCTCGGATCGTGCAAGGTTGAACAGAGATGTTCTAATATATAGACATTTCCAGTGTTTAAAAAATCACAGTCCAGCGTGCGATCTTCACAGCCCAGCACGTGGGTGTCCGTCGCTTCGGAAAGCGAGCAAGGCACGAGCCATACGCACAAACACTCAAAATGTCACCGGCCACACGCTCTTTTTTGGAAAGGTCTATAAGGTGCGTCAATGTCCTTCTGCTTAGGGTGTTGCCACCCTTTCATGGGTAAAATACAAATAAATCAACGAACGCAAAATGTCGCCATAGCGCAGTCAGCGCCACAAACGCGTGCCGGGACACGCTCTTACACGCGCTTCTGAACAAAAATAAATAAAAATAAAAAGTGTGAGACGAAATGGCCAGATGTCTCTATCCTAAGCAAAGCGCACATAAAGGCATCCTACTAATATATATTTGGAAGTAAAAAATATAGTCGAATGAGTTGCAAAAGAAGGCTAAAATACTTATTCCAAACAACATTTATTTTATGAAACATTATTTAAGATATTTTCATTCTCCATAGACCTTGTTTGGTGGCTAGTGGATATGAAAAAAAAAAAGAGAATGATTTTATTATTTTGAACAATTACAATATATTTTCTTAACCAACGAACAGGTGCTAGCTCTGAGATGCAAATTGAATTTTGATGTTAGCGTTATGGCGCCCGAAACAATTTTTTTTCTAAATTTAACACTTCCTGTTTTGCGGATTACTAAGAAAACCAAACGGGCCATCAATAGGTAGAAAATACGTTTCTACCTAAAATAAGACGGACGTTTTTTTTTGTCTTCTCTTTATTTTTACTTTTTGGGCAAACTCAAATGAACCAATATATAACTTTAGTGCAGACTTGTACACGTTACTGAAAAATAGTAAGGAATTACATTTACAATTACTCAAGGCTAAATTGTAATTTATTACAATTACAATTACCCTCACATAAAAGTAACTGACCGTTACCCCAAAAAGTAATCCGTTACTTTCGTGGCGTTACTTTCAACATTATTGTCCTCAAGTAAGAAAAAAGGGAAGAGGGTTATTCAAGTTCTTATTGTTGCAACCTGTTCCATTTAATGACCTTGAGTATTTTGAGCAACAACTGACTCTCGAAAGTCTCGTCAGACATTTTGCGTTATTTCTTACTCAATATGTCGACTGCTACGCTGAACACCCTCTGAACTGAGGCACTGGATGGGAGTTCCATATTGTTCCTCACGAATGCTTCATGCTCTGCAATGAGATTTTTCAGCGAAGCAATGGAAGTACTATTTACCTCGAAGATAGAGCAAAGCTTCCTCGTTGCAGCCGTTGCCGCGAAGCTGTGGAAGTCATCATACATCTAGCCAAAACTAGAATAAGTATTGATTTATGTCCATCTTACTATACCGACATATATTGCCAGACAATAGCAAAACATATAGTTGTAACAGTAAGGTTATAATTAAATAATAAATAAGGTTTGGCTCGATATTCCTCTTCCTTTGGTTCTGAACAGGTCGAGCCTCGGTTGAGACGTTGGTGAATAAAAAAAAAGTTTCCAGTACATAAATATAAGTAATAAAAAAAGGACACTCATAACAACAATTAATTAGAACGTCGGTTAAAACAAGGAAATGTAAACGCACGTTTGCCGTGTGTACCTTTCTTGGTGCCGTTCAAAAACGCACGGAGCACGAACCGACTGCAGTTTACTCCGGTATTCTCCAGGTAGACGTCCGCTGATGCCACGGGCAGCGAAGGGCAGAGTACTAAGTAAGCCGCGCTATGGCCCCACTCACGAGTTTCACTCTCTCCTCAAGCCCAGAATATCAAGTCTACGTCAGCCACCATTATGTTTCATTTGTAAAGAATATCTGCTTGAGATAAGATGCGTCCTGCTGGGGTAAAAACAGAGAAGAAGAAGGAAGGACGATTACCATTTTCCAAGTGCTCGCAAAAAGCTGACTCACAAAAAGGGTGACTGAGATGGAGATAACCTGGCTGGAATTCACAAATAAAGTGGGCCAACCCTAGAAGTTGGACTACAAAAAAGTAAGTAGCTTTTAAAACAGGGTTAAATAATGTGAAAGAAACAGAAAAAATACATCCTGGTTTATAAGAGAAGATGATAAGTGTGCAGCAACGAACAAGGATGCTTGTGGCAATAACACCTTCACATATTATCACATCTCTTTTAGTGGATTTTAGGGTAGACGGAGCGTTGTCTCGTGTTGTGACATTATGAAAATGGTCGTAGTCACTATAACCGAGAAGGACATTGTTAATTCTTGTCTGTGCACTCACCACCTCGAGCTTCTCGAAGAGGCACACAATCACTTGGTGTCCTCGTTCCCCGTCTTCAATCGCAAAGAAAAACAAAGGGACTAAAAAAGCGGATGCCCGTTTCAATCTGGATGAGCATCGTACCGGCGTGCTGTCATGTATCACTAGTTACACTTTTTGCAGCGTTCAAAGAGTGCCGACCAACGGAGCCAGCAACTTGTAATTCTGTTGTGTCTATGTTTATACTAGCAGGAAGTTAGCTCTGAGGGCATCTGGTGTCTTCGTTGGAGATGAAAGACAGTGCAGTATACCTCTGCTCATCTGACGTCTTTAACGTGCATCACGCACTATAGTGCGTGATGCACGTTAAAGACGTCGAATGCTGCAGAGGTATACCGCACTGTCTTTCATCTCCAACGAAGACACCAGGGAAGCTATGTTGCGCTTTTGGACTCCCAGGAGACTAGGAAGAGGGAAGTGACGTAGGTGTGAATTAACGTATCTCGCACCGCGAAACTCACCGTCATCAGCGACTCCACCAATCAACATCCAAAGAGCGTTGTTGACGTCACTTCCCTCTTCCTAGTCTCCTGGGAGTCCAAAAGCGCAACACTAGCCCCCCAGATGCCCTCAGAGCTAACTTCCCGCTGTATAAACATAGACACAACAGAATTACAATTGCTGGCTCCGTTGGTCGGCACTCTTTGGGCGCTGCAAAAAGGGTAACTAGTCATCAGCAGGTTCCTAGCGAAAGGCCTGATAAGGCTCTGAAGGCGATACTTTTGTTGTTTCTATTTTTTGTGTGTGCTATGTTGGCGCGCGTGGTCAAACACTTGCATACGCTACAAGCGTGGCACCTAGGCACCCTCGGATCGTGCAAGGTTGAACAGAGATGTTCTAATATATAGACATTTCCAGTGTTTAAAAAATCACAGTCCAGCGTGCGATCTTCACAGCCCAGCACGTGGGTGTCCGTCGCTTCGGAAAGCGAGCAAAGCACGAGCCATACGCACAAACACTCAAAATGTCACCGGCCACACGCTCTTTTTTGGAAAGGTCTATAGGGTGCGTCAATGTCCTTCTGCTTAGGGTGTTGCCACCCTTTCATGGAAGTAAAATACAAATAAATCAACGAACGCAAAATGTCGCCATAGCGCAGTCAGCGCCACAAACGCGTGCCGGGACACGCTCTTACACGCGCTTCTGAACAAAAAATAAATAAAAATAAAAGTGTGGGACGAAATGGCCAGATGTCTCTATCCTAAGCAAAGCGCACATAAAGGCATCCTACTAATATATATTTGGAAGTAAAAAAATATAGTCGAATGAGTTGCAAAGAAGGCTAAAATACTTATTCCAAACAACATTTATTTTATGAAACATTATTTAAGATATTTTCATTCTCCCTCCTCTTCTTTTTTTTTTTGTAGAAATGTTTATTTGGATTTTTTGACATTGTTGTTAGCGTCTAAAAAATAGATTCAGGGGGTTGGTGTTGCAAACAAAGGCATTGCGGAACTGAAGAGTGCCAAGCCTCCCTTTGCGCTGGTCAATTCGCGCGACAGTGTCACTGCGCTCGACTTTACCGAAATAAAAACAACCCTTTCTTTAGAAAAAAGGGGGGGGGGGGTTGGCCCTGAAAAAATTGTAACGGATTACAAGGAATCCGTTACGTAAAAAATGTAAGGGAATTACTTTTAAAATTACTCCAGGAAATATGTAATTATTCCGTTACAAAATTACTGATAAATGTAAGGGATTACAAGTAATTTCGTTACTTGTAACGGATTACGTACAAGTCTGCTTTAGTGTCTTCATAAATAACCTCGGGCATTCACTATGCTATTGCCCTTTATGAACACCTCTTTCAACAGTCATCTTAGTATGTCACGGTGGAATGAAGCGGTGCTATCTTACCTGTCTGGAAACGAACTGGGGTGTGTGTATATTTATACAGCTTAGTGGAGGGGTGGCCAGGCTGACCCGGCCTAAGAGCCGCATACAAAACCACAAAACTTCGAAAAGCCGCCGAGGGGGGGGGGGGGGGATTTTTGTCCAGAAGAATAAACAAAACTCGAACTACCTCCGATCTACCCGAATCAAAAACAGTCCGAGTGTACATAAGCTGGAAGTAGCACACGACTACCACACCGCAACCTACCTTTCGATTCAAAACGTGTTCTATTTCTCTTTTGAGGGAAGTGCTCGTGTGACCGGGAGGGGATGCGGGTGTGTGTGTGGGGCGCTTCTGGTCAAGAGATCCAACGAGTCAAAAGATCCAACGAGTCAAAAGGTCCAATAATGGATCTTTTGACTCGTTGGATCTTTTGACTCGCCAGACACGAGTCAAAAGATCCAATGTGGGTCAAGAGGTCCAACGAGCCAAGAGATCCAACGAGTCAAAAGATCCACGGCGAGTCAAGAGGTCCAACGAGTCAAAAGGTCCAAAGAGTCAGAAGGTCCAATAATGGATCTTTTGACGCGTTGGATCTCTTGACTAGGCAGACACGAGTCAAGAGATCCATTGTGGGTCAAGAGCTCCAATTACTCGAGAACAGCCGCTTCATGTTCAGTCCGAGTTACTAAGACTGAGGTATTTCTGATACCACTTTCGTTCAATCGAAAGTACTCAGTAACCTGGTTTGGAGGGGAGACACTTTTCTTCGCTTTCGGGGAAAGATGGCGCCACAAAAACTTTGCGTAATAAAAGTCAAGAATATCAGGCTTTTGACGCGTCTGTTCACGTTTTCACGACAACATTTAAAAAAAATTAGCCTCAAATCGAGCAGACACTTACTGAGCTTGCTAACTCAATACACTTTTACCCAGTTCACGTCACGCGCGTAGTTTTCTTGGCCGGCACAAGAGGCTGCAGGACGGAAAATAGTCCCCTTTCATCTTCGCGACTTCTCCGCACACTCGCAACATTTTAAAAACTCAGGGCGTGTTTTTTTTTTTACTCGTGTTAAGGTAAGACAAACGAAAGTGACACGCACCAGATTCTTTGAACATTAAAATCATTTCACGGCCCCTTTAAAGGGGTCATGAAACGTTATCGGGTTGGAACGTTCATGACCTTGCCGGTTCGTACTGGTCCCAGCCTGGCACAAGTATACTCGCACAGACCGCCACTGATTCAGAAACTTCTTTGTCGCGGTGAAATTGTGAAATCGCGAAGATAAAAGGGGACTATTTCTTTCAGTCTTGCCTTTACAAAGCTGGATGACGTGATTGTGGAATCGAAATCACCCGACTGACGACAGTCGAGCGCGGCTCATCCATGGATTGGACACGAGAACTACGTGAGCACTCGACTTCAGCTCGTAACAATCAATGCCTCGGCGGACACTCGGGTAGTGGCTCGTGTCCAACCACTGCGGTGATGAGAATAGCCCAACTCTAACAATGTCTGAGCTCAGCACGCGTTCTCTACTTTGTCAACCCCAGCACGTGGGTAAGATTAACGTTGAAGGTATAGGATAGGCACCAGGCCACGTGGCCGCTTGTTCTGGCTCCGAGTTGAGGGGATGAACGATGCTCATATTTCTCGAATTTTATTGGCGACTGCCATTGCCTAGAAAGAACAACTAAGGCAAGTTTATTCAGTTATTAACGTTAGGGAGTGATTCTAAGTAGTATTTAGCAAAAGTAGAAAAATCGTTTCAAGGCTCCTTTAGGATGCGCCTTAGATGGCCACTTCGAAGAGAGGAACTCCCGATAATTCACCGGTTCTTTTCGTGCAGGTAAGATATCGAACTTGGCCAATCGGAAGGCAATATGACGAAAAATAATTCAAAATAATAACTTAAAACATATTTTTTTTAAAGGCGGGTTGATATTATGGTAAACTTTTCCTTTCTAATAAACTTTCAGGTTCGATATAAGATATATTGAAATTTAAATTAGCATTTGATAAGCGGTTGCTGTAATGGAACATGGGATGCAAGGTTCCAAATATGTCGCGAAAATGTGGAAGGTACAATGTGTTTTTTTTTCTCTCGGCTTTATTACGTGCGAATAAAATAATTCAGTTTGCACGGACAAAATTGACTAGGTGCCGTACATTAAAAGGAGAAGTAATATATGATTCCATGTTTATGCAAACCATGAAAATAAAATGAAATAATATATATATACGTACTATCGCGATACATCGAAAGACGAATAAAAGTGTGCATGGCTTTTGATCAATGCTGCTCAACCTGAACACGAGCCAGTGAAGCGTGTGCATGCGCAGCAAGACAAGGGGTACTAGGGTCCTTCTCCAACTCTAAAATGCCTCGAACACAAAGGTGTTCAAAGCGTCGCGCGGGTCGAGATGGCCCTTGACGCTCTCGGCTTCTAGCATAGGCTGCGGTCCATCCTTAGGTGAAACGGATTATAGCCTGGGGTCTTTGGGTGCACCACGCAGTAGTGATTACACGAACGCACGCCGATGCTGGTTCTCCGTACAGCGTGGTGCCAGTCAGCAGTCATGCTGCACTGGCCGGCAAGATACTGCGACATGTTGACCCTCTGGATGACTGCCAAACATTACGCTGTCCAAATGATCCACACAACCCTTCCTCCCAGTTGAGCTCATGCTGCGTATAAGACCAACGCGCTGTTTCCATACAAGCCCTCACGAGGTGTGGGAAAAGGCGCAGTTTCCGCACGAGATGTGGGCACTGCACGTGCGCAGGGAGCGCGTCAAGTGGACCGTCTGCGCGTGCGCAATGCCGATAGCAGCACCACCGCAGGGGCAGGACGTCAGCACCACGTGTTGGTCTATACGTGTCGTAATTCAGTCACCGATTGACTGTTCGTTGATTTCTAAATTCGAGAAACAACCTACATCCCCGCGACCGTGCAGCGTGCACAACTCTCGGGAAATTCCTGCGTTAGTCAAGCATACCGCACGAAGAGATGGCGTTGGTCACCAGCCGATTGAAATGGAAAACGCACAACGCCGTGACACAGCCAGCCATTCAGGATCCCAAAACCTCTCGTCCCCGAGGCCACTGTATCCTCTTCTCTCATCTCCCTCTTTTTTGTTGCTTTGTTATTAGACGCGGGATCCCACCCCGCTGCAGTGCAGTGACCGTCACGCCCCTCCTTGCCACCCGAAAGCCGTCATTCATCGTAGTTTTGCTCTTCTTTCTTTTCCTGCTCTTCTTCAAAGCCCTTCCCACCTTTTCCCGGTGATCGGGCAGGGAGTCAAGAGGTCCAACGAGTCAAATGGTCCAATAATGGATCTTTTGACTCGTTGGATCTTTTGACTCGCCAAACACGAGTCAAGAGATCCAATGTGGGTCAAGAGGTCCAACGAGTCAAGAGATCCAACGAGTCAAAAGATCCACGGCGAGTCAAGAGGTCCAACGAGTCAAAAGGTCCAACGAGTCAGAAGGTCCAATAATGGATCTTTTGACGCGTTGGATCTTTTGACTCGTTGGTCTCTTGACTCGTCAGACATGAGTCAAAGAGATCCAATGTGGGTCAAGAGGTCCAACGAGTCAAGAGATCCAACGAGTCAAAAGATCCACAGCGAGTCAAGAGGTCCAACGAGTCAAAAGGTCCAACGAGTCACAAGGTCCAATAATGGATCTTTTGACCCGTTGGATCTTTTGACTCGTTGGACCCTGTTGACTCGGAATCTGTGT